>LBNU01026728.1:181805-229715 GCA_014162995.1 Artemisia annua | reverse complement strand
ATTTGTAAAAATCATATGTGATTCGTTAAAATCAAATCATATATGATTCTTACGAATCATATATGATTTTATACGAATCATATATGATTTTTACAAATCATATATGATTCGTAAGAATCATATGTGATTCGTAAAAATCAAATCATATGTGATTTTTACGAATCATATATGATTTTTCTGGGCGGAAATTAAAAAAAAAAAAAATTGTCGCAAAAAAAAGTTCGTCGAAAGTATATAACAATGCATATCTATAGAAAGATGATTTAATTCTCGTCGCGATGGTATTTTTTTTGTAGATTGAAGATTTACCGTTTGCAAGATATATTGTTTTAAAAAAAAGATGGAAAATAAAAATAGGTGGCTATGATTGGTTGATTGGTTTTATGACAAATATGAGTTCTATATTAATCTCTGGTGTTTAATTGCTAGTAAAATTCACTGATAATAGAACTTGTCACTCAAACGGGATGAGATCCTCTCAAGTTACTTGACTCAAGTTAGGCTATTATGAACCATTGGATCAAATCCAATGGCTCATAATACCCTAACTTGACTCAAGTTGTGCTTACAACTTGAGAGAATCCTTGTCCGACTCAAACACCACGTCATCGAATATTACTATTTTGGATTTGTATCTAGATTACACAACTATCTACCTAGATATGTCTCAACTGCATCTCTTTCATACAGATTACGAGTCTTGAGACACAATATTACAATAACGTTACTGAAACTTTTTATCATACTAAGGGCATCACCAATATATGCTCCACCAGGAGGAGCATATTAGAAAAACGTTGATGTTTTGGATGGTGTTGAATGCATTGTGGAGGATGACTGCAGGTTTCTTCAGGTTGAAACACCGCTCCTTACTGTTTCAACCTTGTTTCTGCTTTTCTTATTGTTACAATTTCTATTGCTTTCATCTATTTAATAACCCTCATAAGTAGCATAATAACATTTTATTTGGCTATGCTTGTTGCATCTTTGACAATATGAGTAAAATTTTGTCTGATAAAGTTATGTATACCTATGGGAGTAAATAACAAACTCAAGCAGAGGTTACCGAAATACGCAAATCCAAAAACGAGACATCGGCTTCAATGTTTTAAATGAAACAATCTTTATAATACTTTTTGAAATTAAATTAACTTATATACTAAACTACGTGTATACACAGGTTGTAACATATATAAACACAAATATGCAATAAATTTTGACTTATGTCAAAGTTTTGTGGATGTACATGACTCCAAAACTAGTTGAACCTATGAACAGTATATGACTATATGTATTTGTATAAACTATAATCTAAAATCGTCCAAAAAAGAACATTTACTGATGCGACATTTTTATGGCAACATCCTTTATCAAACAGGATTCAGTTCAGAATTTATGACTGTACAAACAATCGATGACATATCACCGATCGATTTTGTTCATGTTACTCGTCAAAGGAAACAAAGTAGTAAAATTATTTTTTTTAGGAACAAGCATCTCTTTATCAGAGCCGTACTATTGATTTGGGTGGCCCGGTACGAAATCACGAATAAGGCTCTAATAAATCACGAAAGTTTAACTAATATGAAAATTAAAAAGTTCCTTGATATTACGCAAATTGTTCCAAGTATCTTACATTAACAAAAGTCAAATTCTACGCTACCAAAAAAAGCTACAAATCTTTAGAGTGTTTCTAAAGCACAAATACAGCTTTACTCGACAAAAGAAAATGCAAAATACTTGTTTCTTGAAAAGTGTCATTCTTGAAAATGTAACATATAAAGGATGTATATTAAATTGGAGGCCCCTTACATTGAGGGGCCTTGTGCGGTTGCATCACCGCACATGTTAATCGCCGCCGCTGCTCTTCATTATAATCATAACTTAAAACAATTTAATTGTTATGACATAAAAGGGTGTTATTGTAAATAAGATATTTGTACGACTATATTAAAAATGGCGACAACTGCTCTAGTAATATCACTTATCCATCATAAACTGTTAATTAGATAGTTCACGAGTTCATTTTCAACTTATTATAAAAATAACAATTAATGAAATAAATGCACATTATCTTAGGCTAAGTATTTGAGGAAATGCGAGTTAATACTTTATGATGGGCTGCATTGAGACATCACCGCCATCACCACACGTTGTGGTAAGTTTGTGTGATATGTTAATTACTAGCTTATAGACCCGTCAAATTGACGGGATTTTTAACGGAGTTATTAATTAAGGAGTTACATGAGTGATAAAGTAACAAACAACAACAAACGTAAACAGGTTCCCTATTTTTTTTAAGAATAATGACTAATAAGTCAATGATTCGATAAACAATTGTGGTAACATAATAAACGTCCATGAATCGTCCTCTCCAAATTTGATGGTCTTGAAGAACAAATGTATATAGTGAGCGTTAATCAATAATAAGTCAATTCTATTATGTGAACACCTATTAAGTTTCAAAAACAAAAAGTGCAAGTAAAAAGAGGTTGTGATTAATAAATTAACAAACAACAATGAACGTAAATAATAAACTTGTATGTTTCGTATTCACCAACTGGCATAAAAGAGGTTGTGATTAATAAATTAACAAACAACAATGAACGTAACGTAAACAACAATGATAAAGAATTTGGGTTTTAACTATTAAAATAATAAACTTGTATGTTTCGTATTCACCAACTGGCATAAATTTATATAAGAACGCAATATGGTTTATGTCTTTGATGAACGAAGATGGAAACTTATTGTTCTTGTCGAGTAGTTCTTGTCGAGTAGCCCCATCACCTGAAATTGAATATTGCAACTTCATGCAAAAGCATCATATGTAACAAAGTCTTAATAAACGAAACGGAAAAGAAAATGTTCGAAAGAAATCATCAACACCAAACATATAAAAAAAACAAATGATTTTTGAAGTGTGTCAGAATCGTGTTCTATCTTTATGACAATCAACTTTTTCTTTCCCGGAGATTTTTGCGGTGGGCATGTACTGGTTTATATTTCTAGAGTTCCGTTGTCATCAGGTACAAAAGCAAGATCCTAATATAAACGATTGGTCTTGAGTCCAAAGACGATATTTTATAGGCATGTCCAAAAGTTCGACGATGTTCCTGTATACAAACTTGTCTACAAATTCTTCATGAGTTGAGTATAACTGGTTAATACATTGAACACAGTGTTATGAGATTGTTCCTTATCAGCCTTTGACAACATTTGTTATTAGAGGCCACATCTATATAACTATACCTCTTCCAGAACACCTCAACGGCACCCAAATCAGAGTTCAAAATGATCTCCTTGGGGTTGTGCGTGTATAATTAAGTACCCCTAAAACCGTTTTGAACCGTCATCTCACCTATCAAGTATTAATAAAATTCAATTAGAATAGATTGTCATACTGATACTAATACATATGTGAGAATAATAAATTAGCATCACATGTTTTCTTTCGATCGAGCTGAATCACAACAATCCAAAGTCCAACATCTTCACAGTTTTTATATCAAAGAAAATTAATCTGTGAAGGTACCCAATACATACATTTCAGTTCAGTTCCTAAAAGCATAAATTTTAAAACATCAACGACATATATTACATGTCGAGCCATTAGCCTAAAGTCTTAATAACGATGCTACATTAACAACATTGCGGTCTTACATGTAAATGCAAAATTTATTGTAAATAGATACATATTAACTTAAGGATACATAGTTTTGCAAAATAAGGATAATTATATTGTTGATAATTAGCATGTGGTATAATTATACAATGGGTAGCTTTGGGCCATTTTTTTTAACTCTAACGGGTTAAATTAGCAAACCTTAAAAGAAATTGCTAAAGATCGATACAGGTCAAATGAGTATATGTGTGATATTTACATGTAATCAAACTGAATCATGTCCAAATTTACTAACCACAGATTAGGCGAGCGAGTTC
This sequence comes from Artemisia annua, assembly GCA_014162995.1. Lineage (NCBI taxonomy): Eukaryota > Viridiplantae > Streptophyta > Magnoliopsida > Asterales > Asteraceae > Artemisia > Artemisia annua. The sequence continues at coordinate 225,773 of LBNU01026728.1, read as the reverse complement.
ACATAGCAAACAAACCACATCAAATGTAACATGTCCAACTCCACGAAGAACATCGTTATCAATATATATTACCAAAAGATACTCATGAACAGAAACACCAAGTATTGTTTTTATTCGGTTTAAGGTGTTTGGGACTGTTTTTTATTGCTGAAATTAGGGGTGTTTGAGCTATTTGTTATTGCTGTATTTCACGGAGTTTGGTACTGTTTTCATTGCTGAATCATTTAGTTATCAAGGGGTTATTATTGTTTGAGAATCATTTGGTTGTTAAGGGGTGTTTGGGACTGTCTTAATTTATTAGTAATTAGCCCAAAAATTCTCTTCGACTGTTTTGTGTGATGTCAAAAAGTTCAGGAGCAAGTCACGAGTTTCTATCCCACATATCATCAATACTCCTTTATTAGTTTAAATGGATCAAAGTTCTTTATACACTCAACCATTTAACTATCTCACGATCTCAATTTTGTACACTTAACTATTAGTTTCAGCTCAATTTTGTATGCAAGTTAAACACTAAAAAGTCTTTACTTTCACCATTCTTAATTTTTATGTCTTGATAGCACTGACGATGTGAGTTTGGCACTAAAAGACAGCGAGGAGCTGCTTTGGTTGACCAAGTACATGTGATATTGATGGACGGGCTAGATTCACATATATGACATATAAGAGCAATCAAAGTGAACAATAAAGTGTTGGTAAGATCTAAAAACATTCCTAAATTTGAATGAACACCCTATTGAAATGGTATGCTTGCGTGTAATACATACCTCACTTATACTTCCTAACCAAATGTTTTGCAGCCTCAATATTGTCACTGGACCCATCTATTTGTACAGCCCGTTCTGTTTCCAGGAGGTAAGTGCGGTGGTATCACCTGCAAATCGGTACAATCTTTTCAGGTAAACTTGTAAACTTGATAATGGATAGTAACATTACCCAAAATGATGTGGAGGATACAATAATTAAATACTAAGGACCAATCTGATTATCAATGCATTTGTCCTCAAACAACACAATCACTTTATTCAAAAAACTTCCATGAAAATAAAGTAATGAAATACTAAAACCTAAACAGCTAAAATCTAGTATTTATAAGTTATGTTTTTTTTAACTTTAATTGGCCAAACAGGTGCAATAAAGAGTTGCAACTGAATGGGTAGAAAGGCGCCAATGCCTATATTAAATGTTACACAACTCTTAAAAGATTTGTTCAGGTTATTAGACAACTGAATGAGGTTTACTAAGTAACAATTTCACTTACCAACGCTTCCACCATTGAGGTTTACTAAATAGTAATTTCAACACATGAAGCAAGTTTACTGGTACATAGACATTCTTAAGCCTGCACAGATACTCTAATACTATTTGGATACTTGGAAACCTAAAGAAGCAACATCTCCATTGTAATAGTCATGCCTCTTTTGCAATTAATATCCATTTTGGTGTATCTGTTTGTTGCTGATTAATGATCAAGTACAACACATGTCATTATTTTTCTCTTTTTTTGAAGGTTGTGGCTGCTTTTTTCACATGGATTTGGGGTTGCTTGATTAAACCTGTAACCCGACCAACCCGTAAACCAATAGATCAGAACACGTCACCCTAAACCCTAAACCAATAGATCAGAACACGTCACACATGATTCTTTATAGTGTCGGGTCATGGTTTAGATTTTTAAATTTTTTTAATCCGGAGGAAATTGACACGATAAGACCATAAACTCCACCCGGAAGACAACCCACAATCAGTTGAGATTTATTCAAACTACGCACAAAAAATTAGACAAAGCAGGGATAATTAGGTATTTTTTACAGTAGGTTATGACTTATGAGCGTATGTGTGTGTAAAGGTACAGTGGTCAACATTATGTCCATTGATCCATTTAAGTTGAAATTTCAATACCAACTTGTTTGAATGATTTAAACAATCTTTATCTTAAAGAATATGCATAAAAAATATAAGGTGCAAATGTATACGGTTTCACTTCATGTCGGGTAAATTTCACTTGAAGTGGCAAATTTAAATGTAATGAGCTATATAGTCATTTTTTAAATGTTAGTTCTACGATTCTACCTGGCATAAGAGAAATGATTGGCATGCCTAAGAGTTGTGCCTAATTTTGTGCCTAAACATGTGTGACAATAATTCATTAGTTGTATCAACCGGACCCACTTCTTCACGATCCAATGAGGTAATGCCACGTAAGTTAGGCACAAAATTAGTCATATGTTTTAGGTCTCCCAATCTTTTTCCTTAGCATAATAGACCTTTTTTAGTCTCAATTCCATTCATTCTTTAGATAGGGACAAAGGGGTCGACTTTTGTTACAACGCCAATTACATCTGTGATTGAGAATGTCAAATATACTGAATGTTACAGAAGTGCATTTTTATATAATAAACCTCCTAAATCAATCTATCCAAAATATAATTATTGATACTTTAATTACTTTACATGGAGAGACTCAATTTTCAACCCATTTAATTATGAATGAGTTGGTTTCAAAATGTTTTATATCAAACGGGTCGAAAAACGCCCATAGACAATAGTGACCATTTTTGTATATAAATTATATAAGAGATAAAAGATTTACCTCTATTGACAGCAACCTATCGCTCTTCAAGTTCTTCCTAATATCTTTTATAGTACCTGTAAAAACACAAAAGAAAAAATAACTTGTTGAAGTTTCAACTAATAATCGAAAAAAAGAATATCAGCTGAAAGAAGTTATGTCGTTCAAGGATGGATGACAACACTCCAATATAAATAACACACGACTTCTTATAAGCTATCGAATTTAATGTTATGCAGAAAGAAGAGACGAATGTATTACGTAACAAAAGAGTGTATATAAGAAACGGGCATTAGCAAGCGGTCTCATTTTCACCCTATCTTTATCAATGAAATCCAAGGAGTTCCTAATATAGTTCCTAACCCAACTTTAGTAAAGTGAATCATCTCTTGTGCTGATAAAATAAGAGTTGCAACATCAGTAGCAAAAGAATTCAAGAGACTCTAAACATACAATCCTATATTTAAGAAAAGATTAACCTGCATAATAAATTACATGTCATTTTAGAGACATAAGATGTTACCAAACAATCCTATATTTGGTGGTAGATAAACTCACAGTCTCACAATAAGAGTTCACGGGAGCACATAGTCAGTCTTCATAATGACGTCTCACCATACTAATACTCCCACAACTATATCAATCATTAATAGAATGGTTGGTAGATACCACCAAGTATACAAATTGCACTTAAAATCCTTAACAAACATTGAGAAGCAAATTATAGTGTGATATGAACATAGAAGACTAACATAAAGACAAATAAACATTTCGCACCATGAAAACCAAAAAAGGCGAAATGAATGAAGTATTATACCGGAATTGTTAAACCATGCCTGATGACATATAACTATGCACAATAACAGGCAAGCTCCATATTTTCACCACGTATTAACCCGCAAAAAATTGATCATGAGATATATAGACACTTTATCCAAACAGATTAACAAATCACTACAAAAATAACATCAAAAAATTAGCTAAAAAAAAGATCCAGCAAAAAATCGAATAATAGACCCCCAATTCATAAAAATAAGTTTTCCCTAAAAATTATTTGATACAATAATGATTTAATTGGTGATTAATCGCATCAAATATAAAAAATTTATACTAATATCAGATACAATAAACATTAAAATAAACAAATCATACATATAAAAATGGATAGGTACAATTGAATTCGATTATAAGCGATAATTACCAATTTTCCGGTTTGCCAGCAACAAAACCACTGGCAAAGATTCGACTTCTAGGAGATGATTTGTTAATGGATGAATGAAATGTATATATAGACAAGTTTTCCCCTAATTTCAAATAACAAATAAGTGGCTTATTTTTGGAGATGATTTGCATGAACAATTAATTTGATTGAATGTAACCGATTTGCATGAACAACTGACGCTCCTCTTTGGGAGATGATTGCAGGATTTGAATGCATTGACATTAATGGTTGAATGGTAACTGATAGCGTGAATTAATTCAACCGAATGTGATTGAAGAGAATTGATTTCGTTGTTTTGAATGGGCTGGAGATCCGGTTACAAAACCGTATTAAGAGTGAATTGATTTAGTTGACTGAAGAATTGATCGATTTAATTAGTTACCAAATTTGCTTCCTCTCAATTTAGAATTGGTGAATTAGGCTTGTGCTTAGAGGTGTTGTACCAAGAAGCAGCATTAATTATTTATCGACCAATAGGAGCGCAGACATGTCAGAGCATTAATTATTTTTCTAGCTTAATGGACTTGTAAATTATTGAGTTTTATTATATAAAATAGATAGATTTTAAAGTCGCTGAAAAATAGAATAAATTAAATTAAATTACAACCTACCTTAAAACCGTGGAAAATTAATTAGCAGTTACTTCTGCAGTTAACCCATCAAGTTTTATGATCCTATCAATACCATCCCAAATTTCGTCTCCTATTGTATTAATCAAAAAATGAACCAAAAGTTGAATTTGCTTATTATCATGGCTGTTGTGGCTGCATCTATGGAGTTTCGTGGCACGGCAGCGGTTGATCATATCGTTGGTGATTCCTTCGGCTGGAATAATCCAAATGGTGATAATGTTTTCTACGACATATGGTCGTTAAACCAACGGTTCCATATTGGTGATGTTCTCGTCTTTAACTTCGCAACGGGAGCTCATACTGTAGCAGAAGTACACCTTGGGGAACACCAGGCGTGTGATTCACACAATGCTAGTCAGCTTATCACCATCGGGCCTGCTTTTGTTCCGCTACTTACTGGTGGCGATCATTTCTTCATCTGCAGCCTAGCAGATCATTGCCAAAAGGGTCAGAGCATGACTATCAGGATGGAAGAACAGTAGCCCAATAGTAACTCTTTGTTGCATCAAAAAGAAATGAATATAAGGAATTAATGAATGATTTGGCTTCCATATGTTTCTTGTTAATTATAATTGGTCTAATTTCTTGGTAATAAGCACTGGATATATTATATCTATATATATAGTATTATAAGGTGAACGTAATTCAATAGAACAAATAAGTTGCACGTACAGTCACGATGAACAAATAAGTAGATTGAATAGAAGCAATTGTTTATATGTGTCTGAGTGTACGGATTATAAGACTCCTCCGATCCCCAGTAAGTTAAAAAGTAGCCAAGAAACACCCCCTAAGTTAAATACTAGCTCCGTAACACATTAATGGATGAAGGATTAGAGAAGATGTGCTAGAGACGAATGATGCTCGAAGAAACAATACGTACTCTCAGTAATGAGAATAAAATGCTTATATGTTAGCTGGTAGACTTTAATTTGGTGTACAAATATGTGGCTTTATTGCGAACTTTGAAAATAAAATAAAAAATACACATACTTTCCGAATCGTTATTTTAGACTGTCAGCATATGTATGTATGTTCTTTTGAACGGCATTTCATTAAACTAGCAAGTTTAGTCATCTGCTTAAAGTGATTAGGTACTCATTACTGGTTTGAAGTCGATCATTTCAGATGCTTATTCACAAAACGTATAATTGCGCATCACATCCTGGCAATTTATGATTCGCAATTTGTTTCTTGAATTAATATATAAGCTAATTTTCTACAAGTAATTCCATTTCAATGACTTTGCTCACTTCCTACAAATGTCCTGATGTAGTAATGGTCTCCAGCTTCCGTCAATTTGATCATAGCAGAAGTAATTACGATCCTTGAACTAGTATTGATCAAATGTTTCCTTAGATACTTCTACAACGTCATGTGTCTCATTACTGAAGTCAAAATACAAATTATCACCGACGGTGACCTGTTTAGATACCTAGTTGATATAAAAATCCGGGTCGCTGGGAACAGCCCAACCAAAGGCGTCAACAACCATATGCTGATTATACGTGGCCGAGCCATGAAATAAAACGGTTGCAACCTCTGTGTATATATAACCAAGCATATTGAAGTTGAATGGCCCCAGTAAATATCCGTTATATGTTCAGCATTGATATGTGCAATATCTTTGATCTTTATATGGTATATATTTAGTTATGCCGTTACATGTGAAATTGATATTTTTGGAACGACATAAAATTTATCATGAAGTATGTAGACTTTAGTTCCAGTGAGAAATTCATAAATCACGAAAAACGCAATTTCAAAAACCTTGATTCATGTTCTTTCTTACGATTTGAATATATACTTTTAGTTTTTAAGATATTTAGGAATAGAGTGTACGTGCTTTGATCCAGCTAAACCCCCACGGTTGGGGCATGGTGGGATCTGGTCGGCTATTTAACCGAAGATTTTGATGGGTCAATCTCTAACTTGAAGTGCTTAAAAAGTCGATCAAGGCTTTCTCCAATATGTATAGTGATTCAATCCACCATGTGGAGCATGTATTTGGAGATTTAAGAATGATGTGTGATTGTGTGCTTCGACAACAATAAAACCAAGATACTCAGCTCTTTGGGATGGCATTAACATTCTTTCCTTTCTAGCTAGGGTTTGTGATATGGAAATAGCAATCTCAATCAATTTCTAGATTGATTGGAATTTCAACCCTATTTCAGCATTTATTAACTGTGTGTAGTTCCTTCCCTTCTAGCTTCTTGCTAGGGGTTGTTAGTTATATATAATTTGTTTTGCTGTTGAAGAAACCTTTCAAGAGAACTTTATATATATATATATTTAAATATTAGAAATACGTACAAAATGATGTGAACAACGTAACAATTTCTTGTATTTATTCTATTGCAATACGAAGTCACTGTGGCAACTCCTCGGACGAGTTACGATCGGAGATTAACAACAAATTTCTGACCCGCCTTGCAATGATCGCGAACAGTGCAAATAAAGAAGTGTTGTGATCGGGTGTTGATAGAAACAGTAGCCGGACCACTGGTATAGAGTTGAATAGGATTAGATCCATCACATGCGTCATAACCGGCCAACGTTACTTCTGCGACAGTATGAAATTCTGTTGTGAAGTTAAAGATGAGACGGTCATGAAGATGGAATTCCTGGTTAAATCCCCATATCGGGAATTAGAACGGGTTACTTGGCCTCGCCCAGCCAAAGGAATCCCCGACATAATGATCTTTTGCCGCAATGCAATGGAACTCCATGGTTATAGCCACCATGGCCATTACAATAAGCAAATTCAACTTTACTTTACCCATATTAATAATCTTGGATTACCCGAGAATTATTGTGTGGGTGTAGATCACAGTTTTTTGATATTCTGAAACACTAAAATTAGATAGGTATTTATAGGAACGTGAAATACGAAGGTGGTAATTGGATAGTTTAATGGTCATTAATTTAGTTTGCATATATAAAGCTTCAGAATATATTTCATTATTTTATATTATTCTCTTTTATAATATTGATTGGGCATGTTAACAAATTTTATTATTGTATCAAAAGTTACCAGGCATGACTACTCTTTTATGTTTGATTAAATGATGATATTGCAGCAGACCATTTAGTTTTCTAGAATTGCTATGGAAATGTCGACCGGCGGCGACTTGTTGCTTCGTTTTTGAAAATTTTTTCAGTTTTTATCTACAATTTATAGAAATCTTCATGCATTGATTTACACTATGAAATTGCTTAATGAAACATACACTAACATCTTTTATTGCTAATATACCACTGAATATAATGTTGTCTATTTCAGTATGAAATTTCTAATTCTAATTTGAGTTAAAGAGTAAAATCTCGTGATACTTTTAAGTTTTGCTAATATACCATTGAATATTGCTTATTTCAGTTTGAAATTTCTAATTCTAATTTGAGTTAAAGAGTAAAATCTTTTGATATTAAATTTGACATAACTTATGACAATTTAAATGTTAAATAGTTTTCTTTTACTTTTATAATTAGTTATAATTTTCGTCTACGCGCTAGTTTTTATATAAATTGTTAAATTATTTATTAATATCGATTAATAAATAATATATATATTTGTTAGACGAAAGATTTGACTTTTTTATCTGGCTTGATGTTGTTACTTAAATTTAATTATTTGTATCTTGTTATAGATAATATGCGTGTTTAAAAGCACGTCATGATCCACGATGAAGTTAAAAGATAATATTTAGAAAAAAATTGAATATATTAGATACAATTTTTTGTAGTCAATTGCCTACAATTTTTTGCTATAAATGTGGTCTCGGATTTTTTTTGTGAGTCCTTGATTTTTTTTTCTGTGGGTCCCTGATTCATTGTTTGTGTATTTTTTGTAAAGGATTGTAGCCAATTGGCTACAAAAATTATAGGCAAGCTACCCCTTAAAAAACTTCTTTGGGTATCCTTATTAGGTATTACATGAGTCATTGTTATATTTACAAACGTAAACAAATAGGCAAAATTGCATATATATATATATATATATATATATATATATATATATATATCCCTCCCAAAGTGAATAATTGCATATATATCCTTTGTACAAGTTTTTGATGCACATAGTACAATGGTTCTTATGCATACTTTGGATATATATGCAATTATGCATTTTCGAAAGGATATATATGCAAAAACCCCCCAACAAATATGGTAAATTACACTTCTCTTGATCGTCTGCTTCATCTACAACACCCTTTTGAGGTGTCATATAGAAGAGTAGGTGTCATATAGGTGTCACTCTTTTGAGGTGGATTTCACTCATCAGTAGGTGTCATATAGAAGAGTTCGTCTTTTTGTTCTTAGATGACCAACATTTGTTTCTTTATTTTGAGCTTCTTTTGTTGAATTTCCATCACGAGCCTTTTGATCTCCAAAAGGTAGCACGGTGTAGTTTCTTTATTGACATAAACGACTCGGTTTGACTTGCATATTCGGTGACCATCAACCTAGCTNTGCTTATTTCAGTTTGAAATTTCTAATTCTAATTTGAGTTAAAGAGTAAAATCTTTTGATATTAAATTTGACATAACTTATGACAATTTAAATGTTAAATAGTTTTCTTTTACTTTTATAATTAGTTATAATTTTCGTCTACGCGCTAGTTTTTATATAAATTGTTAAATTATTTATTAATATCGATTAATATTTTGTATATATATTTGTTAGACGAAAGATTTGACTTTTTTATCTGGCATGATGTTGTTACTTAAATTTAATTATTTGTATCTTGTTATAGATAATATGCGTGTTTAAAAGCACGTCATGATCCACGATGAAGTTAAAAGATAATATTTAGAAAAAAATTGAATATATTAGATACAATTTTTTGTAGTCAATTGCCTACAATTTTTTGCTATAAATGTGGTCTCGGATTTTTTTGTGAGTCCTTGATTTTTTTTTCTGTGGGTCCCTGATTCATTGTTTGTGTATTTTTTTGTAAAGGATTGTAGCCAATTGGCTACAAAAATTATAGGCAAGCTACCCCTTAAAAAACTTCTTTGGGTATCCTTATTAGGTATTACATGAGTCATTGTTATATTTACAAACGTAAACAAATAGGCAAAATTGCATATATATATATCCCTCCCAAAGTGAATAATTGCATATATATCCTTTGTACAAGTTTTTGATGCACATAGTACAATGGTTCTTATGCATACTTTGGATATATATGCAATTATGCATTTTCGAAATGATATATATGCAAAAACCCCCAACAAATATGGTAAATTACACTTCTCTTTGATCGTCTGCTTCATCTACAACACCCTTTTGAGGTGTCATATAGAAGAGTAGGTGTCATATAGGTGTCACTCTTTTGAGGTGGATTTCACTCATCAGTAGGTGTCATATAGAAGAGTTCGTCTTTTTGTTCTTAGATGACCAACATTTGTTTCTTTATTTTGAGCTTCTTTTGTTGAATTTCCATCACGAGCCTTTTGATCTCCAAAAGGTAGCACGGTGTAGTTTCTTTATTGACATAAACGACTCGGTTTGACTTGCATATTCGGTGACCATCAACCTAGCTAACGCTTCGTCACTGCCACCTAGTGACGATAGCGATGTAATGGATGACGCGGAGGCTTTCTTCTTAACTCTGTCTCTGCCCATTGCCTCAACTTCCTACACTTCTTCTTCCTCCTCATCTCCAACCTCCACATTGAGATTAAAACTACCCTCTGCTAACTGCGGTGTGACAAACGAACTATACCCCGCTGACTTATATCTCTTGAACTTTTCTTGTTTCGCTTGTTCAAATTGGTGAAGTTACACACTCCTCCATTTCGAAGCATCTTTTAAAATTCTCCACACTTGAAGAAGTGTAAAAGATACTCCATATTCAGCATGATATTCGTCAAGTGCCTTTTGGGTGTAATCCCTGTCTCCGCTCCACTCTGTGCCCTTCAAAGACATTATCGTACATTCCACAAAATTGAGCCACTTTAGGACGTTTTCCCATGTAGGTTTGAACACAAGATACCTTCATTGTTAGCTCAAAGTAACCTAAAACCTTCGTCAAAATCCTTTTTCCTTTCTCATATTACCAACGTCGCTATCTTCGGATATACGAACCTAACCTTTGCACAATGCAATTTCTTCTTCAAGTGTCCATGGAATGTTATGGGTACCTTAGGTCAGAATATCTCTACCTTATTCAACAGCAAAAGCAAACAAAGATAGACGGATCACAAGACACAGGATCACTCCTGCTTCACAGAACCTATATGAATCAATAACCAAGTATTACTTTAAGTCCAATTGAATTAGGTTACTCATTTTAGTATACTTCCCTTTTTATTAATTTTCTATTTTTAGTAACTTTCCAGTAACCTTTCATATTTGGTAAGTTTCCGCAATCATAATTTAATACTTAAAGGTTATAATTGATAATTAATATTTAAGGTTAAAATGACCAATATAATATTTTAGGTTTTAAAACGTCAATATTATAGTTTAGGGTCTAAAATGTAGATTATCAAAATTAAATATTAAAAGTCAAATAAAATTATTTTAAACTTTATTTTAATAATTTAATGTTAAGACAATAATTTTGGACCCCGTCATTATAATTTTATGTAATTTATTAACGTACCCACGATATTAATATTTAGGCCGCGACTACCCAAGATTTTTACTACATCATGAAAAACGCGTTTATAACCCGAACACCTTAAAATACAAACCAAGTCGTGACTTCTTTTCCTTTTTATCAGTTTGAAAAATCACAAATTATTTATTAGTCCCCGTTTACTAAGCGTTAATTCATATGGCCATGTTCATGCATATCATCTTTTTAATAATATACATACTCTTGTAACAGTCAAGACCCCACATGTAAACACACCCTTAAAATCTCTATTCGACCTAATAATACACACGACAACCATGCATGTTTTTGACCCCTTTTTCGAATCCATTTTAACTCAATATGATCTATAACAGCTTTTAAGTCATGTGTGAAAGGGTCAAATGCACAAACAAAACACATCCCATGCAACAATATAAATCGATCATGTTTAAAGTGTTTATTATGATTTCATGTGATGTTTTAAGTCGTACACCTTCAAGTCTTATCCTTTTCTTTTTCTAGCTCGCATAAGGTCTGTTTTAACCAGTTTATATTCCAACATAAGATAAGATGTTTCACATGTGAAACCTTTACGAAAACATGTCAACTCAACAAGTTTTTGGTCGATTATATTAAGTTCTAGAAGATCGTTATTTCATGCAAACCTTTTATTATTTCATGCGCTATCTTCCTGATTTCCAAAAGAAAGTTTCTAAGTTGTAAAACATATATGTTTCATATTACCAGATCCTTGGTTCACGTGATGATTTAGTCAGCTAAAACACACATGCACCCAAACTTATTCTTATTAGTTTATGTCACAAATTTAAAGGTGTATTATAGGTCCCACATGTACACCCAAAACAGATTTGAACAATACCTGTTATAAGTAGAATATATAAGCTTATAGATTCCTGGTTTCATACGATCATTTTGTGAATTCATGTGACATGTATAATGTGTATATGTATACGGATCAGAAAGAAACAAGAGATTGAGAGTGATACAATTACCCTTGATGAATCGTATGGAATAGAGCAAGGAACTTAAACGGACCGAAATCACAACCGAAACCTAAGCAAACAACACCCTCGAACTTGATATATACCACGACCACAACCAACACTTTTATCACTTTTCTTGAACCTTTTGTACGTGAGAATGAATGAGAGAAAGGTAGCAGCCGTCTCTTTTATGTTCTAGGGTTTTTATGCGTGTGAGATTATTTAGAGAGAAACCATGTGTTCTAGTGAGGATAAGAATGGGGAGCGTGGGTTTTAAGATGGAAGGAGATCAAAGTATCCGAAATTTCTGGGATTACATATTTACTAGGCGTGATTTGGTTCCTGGTAGTTTTCATGGGCTTTTGTTGGGTTATCTTTCAAGTGTTATAGTCCAAGATGTAAGTTAATGTTGTGAAAATTAAATTTGGCCCAAGGGAAACACTTAGGCGTGTGATATGATTCTTGTAGTAGCTTTTGAATCATTTATATGTTAGTTACATCCATAGCTTAATGTTTAGTAATCTTGTTAGGGACTTTAAGGATTTATATAACTTAGATTTTAGATTAATAATGATTCTAATAAGTTTAAAGTTAGAGGGGGCATTTTAGGTATTTCACTTGTTCGAGATATTCGGGTTTTACAGTTTGAACACAAGATACCTTCATTGTTAGCTCAAAGTAACCTAAAACCTTCGTCAAAACCCTTTTTCCTTTCTCATATTACCAACGTCGCTATCTTCGGATATACGAACCTAACCTTTGCACAATGCAATTTCTTCTTCAAGTGTCCATGGAATGTTATGGGTACCTTCTTCATCATTTTTAGACGTCCTCTTTTGAGGTCTTTTTGATGGCTTCTTTGGGGCCGACACTTCTTCGACGGGAGAGTCCTCACCAACTGTGTTAGCATATACGGAGAAAAATGACGTTCGTGCATTGGAATAACATCAAAATTAAATGGATGAATGGGAGACATAGGTGGATGCGGTTAAGAAGAACTGCTAATATTTTGTTGTGAAGAACCGCCAATATTTGACGGATTATACTTTTGTGGGTTTCGGTATTGCGGGTACATTTTTGGTTTATACAAATTTTGTTGGAGCTATGAATGGTGGATTTTGGTATTGTGGTGTTCCGTAAACAAACGATGGGCTCGAAAGTTTACTAGTGGTGTAGGACCGAGATGAAAATTTGAATTTGGTGTATGGACGTTTTGTTGTCGAAGTTTTGGAGTTTTAGATTTTGGAGTGTTTTGTTGAGGCATTTTGTATAAGATGATAATAAGAGTAAATATAAAGATAGAATGAGAAGTTGTTTATAAAAATGATGGGATATGACGGTATTTATAGGTAAATAAAATAGTGAATAAATTACATTTTTTGTCCATGTGGTTTGGCAAATTGCAGGTTTGGTCCCTGTCCTTCGAAAATACAGCGATAGTCCCCATTTTAAATTTAATAAATACATGTAGTTATATGAATTTAATTATCCCCTATATATTCATATTTTTTAAAACATATATGTAGGTATTCTTTATAAATATTATTATCATTATATATTATATTAATGTATAACGGAATTATAAATATCAAATTGAAACATGAGTTACTGTGATATGTAAATAAATATACGAAGATTGTACATATACGAAAAACTCATGTTATTTTTCTCTATGAGAATAAGTAAATATTTTATTTTATTTTTTTATTTTCTATTTTTTAATTTTTTTTTACTATCCGCGTTCAATAGCGACTCATGTTATTCTTCTTTATAAGTTTAACACGTGCGTACATGGGTTTAAAAATTAATACGGTTAAAATTGATATTAGCATGAATAAAATTATGAAAAGTGAAATATGACCCCACAGGTTACGGTGAGATTAAAATATATACATATTGTGCATGATAGCATCAAATAGTACACGTTTTTTTTTTTTCTTTTTTAATCAACATCCCATGATTATTGCTCATTTTTATGGTTTTTATATCATATTTTTTACTAAATTGTTATAAATTTTGTATTTTATTATTAATTTGAGCTATGAAGCAATTCTCGCGAAGAATACTGGAAAATGATGGAAAATGGAGTTAAAAGTTAAGAAATAAAAGCTACGGTCAAGATATACACCGTATATACCCAAATGGTATACAACGTATATGTACAAGGCTTTGGTGAAATTTTCCTAAGTGTTGAAGAGTATACGGCGTATACTCCTTGTTATGTATAAGCCGTACACACCTGAAGAGCCAGTGACATGGCTAGTACACAAGAGAGGTATATGGCGTATAACACTTTATATGTATACGCCATATACACTGACGGGCTTGGGCTTTTTCAGCTTTAAAGCCGGATTTTACACATAATTAGGGTACAGTTTCTTAACCCTAGACGACCAGATGAATTCCAGATCTCCCAAGAAGATTTCCAAACCTTCAACATCATCAAGATCAAATATTAACACATCATAAACATTTGTTTACATCAGTTTAACTGTTATGACTTTGTTAATCTTTCAAACTCAACTATCGTTGGTTTATTTTCTGTTACAGAAGGCTAAGCATGTCAGTGCTTGACTTGTTATGAATCTATCTTGTTAATGATCTAATTTTTACGTTTATCTAGCTTTGTTAATGGCCACATTTTGCCTAGTGTGCATATATTTTTGTATTTTGAATATTCTAACATCTTTGATGCACTTGTGTTAAGTTTTCAAATTCTTAAGGTTTTTTAAACTTTCAAATTTCAAAGACAGTTAAAACGATTCTCAAAATACTTTTATCATGGTTTAAGTGAAAGTCCCTAAGAATTTCTAACATCTCTTAACAAAGAAATAGAAAATTTTCAAATGAAAAGAATCAATTTCTTTTGAACAAGAATATGAATGTTTTTGAAGAAGTTTAAATGATTTTTCAAAAAACGGTTGCCCAAAAACTTGGAAAGTAAAAATGTTCTTCTTTGAAAAAGATTCATTTCATGTTATCAAGAGGAGCAGTGTTATCAAAAAGTTAAAATAATTTTGAAAGAAAAACTCAACGTGAGTAAATATTTTTGGGCGGATACATTCGAAAGTGTCAAACAAATCAATTTTCAAAGCATATTCAAATGTACCACACACTTCAATGTTTTCCAAGTTGTTGAGTGGAATCAAAAAGATTGAAAGAATTCATTCAAAATGATTTAGTTGAAAAAGTTTGAATCTTTGATGAAAGGTTATCATTTTGAACGAAAATTGATTTTTCAAGAAGAGCTCCAACTTATATCTTCTTACATCGTGAATAATATTGTTCTGAGAGTGAGCTTCTAAATCAAAAACATGATTTGAATGAAAAACATAAAGTTTTGAAGTCATGCTTATAAGGGATTTATTTTATTTTAGCATGCTCGTTCAAAACAATGAGTGTTAGACCCGTTTCCCAGGAACTTGGACCCCACTCTAGATGAAATGGATTAAAGGCCTTACGTGATTGATTAGTCAACGAATGTTATGTAATGGTCAAACCCGATAGTCAATCTTGTGGTCAAAGTATGTTATGTAATAATTATAGAAAGAAGGGACCTAAGTTGCCAAGTTATAAATGTATTATAAACTTGTAGTGTGGCCAAAATATGAAAGCGAGGACTTAAGAGACTAATTGGGTCATATGGCCTAACACACCATCTACTAATTTCTGGATTCTTCCCATATCTTCAAAAGTTTTCCAGAAAAGTGTAGTGAGTGTGTATGTGTGTCGTGATATGAAGGAAATGAGGGAAGGAGGATAGAGCCTGATGATCAATTGATGGTGTCTAATTGTTATAATCAAGTAATGAATCCTTAACAATGATTGCAAGTGACTTTAATTAGTGTTTGAATTATGAATTAGAAGATTAAGGTTTATGAACCCTAATTAAGGGAATTGGGTAAATGATGTTTAAGAGACATATAAGAAGTTATAGTAATTATGAGGTGAATTATTATGGTTTTAAGTTAATAAGATTATGGGTTAATTATCATATCTATAATACTATAAGATTCAGTCCCTAAATTTAATGTGGAGTTATGATGATAGAGTTTTTAGAGTTAGAAACAAGTTGGAGTCGTTTAGTAGTTGCATAGAGTACAAGATAGCTAATGCTTTCGGAATTCAATACAGCCTCATAATAACTATACAATCGTGAAAGGAGATGAAGTGCAAGGGTTTCCCGAATTGATCACATGGCATTTAGTATAGAATTAAAAGTCAGTTAGATAAAGTGCAAGGGTTGTGAAAGGTTGCAAGAATGATTTAACCTAATTCATGCCTATATAAAGCGGCCAAAATCACATTTATTATGTACGTTTGAAGATGATTCACACATCTTTTAGATCTTTGATTATTGGTAGCGGTATGTAAATTCTCTTTTGCAACATTTTGGAGATGATTCACACATCTTTTATATCTTTGTAATTAACTTGGTCTTCTTTTTTTTCTTTTTTTTTTTAATTTAGTTATCATACGCAGGTACCATGAAAATCACACAAGATCATGCATGCTCAGATAAATGGAACCAAAGATTGGGATACCAACTATTTTCTTTGTGTCTTACATATTTAGGTGATGGTTATAGATAAGCATATATATAGATATATGTATTATGTTAATGCATTTTCATATACAAGTAATTCATGTGTGTTTTCTATTGATGTATCTCACATATGCGAATTGATTCAAGAAAATTTGCACGAGCATGTATGTAAAGCAACATTTAAATGGTTAAATGATACTTTTAGCGTGATTAGTTTTTGTAAGTAGTTGCTTTCGAATGCTCTTTGAGAAATATTAGAATGAATTTATCGTGTGAAATTGAATTACTATTGAAAAGAAGAAGGTCCGCGCATCGCAAAGTGTTTTCCTTTTCTATATGTAGAATCATTAGTGAGAAACCAATATTTACGCCCATTAAATAAGTTTGCCATAATAGCAAAATACGACATATTAAAAATATCACATTGAGTAATGAATAGAAAGGAAAAAATATATAATTTTGACTTAAATCCGTTTGTAAATTATAATATCAAATAAAAAAGTTGAGTTTTAAACATAACCAAAAGTTCAAACTTTTATCGAAAAACAAAATCGGTGCATTTAATGTGAAGTATATACAACATCGAGATGGAAGTGCAAGGCTTGCCGGAATTTATCACATGATATTTAGTAATTAGTGTAGAATTAAAAGTCGGTTATTGAATGAGATGAATTTGAAAAGATTGCAAGAATAATTGATGATTTAACCTAATGCAATATATATAGGTATATGTATTATGTTAATGCATTTTCATATACAAGTAATTTATGTGAGTTTTCTATTGATTTAGCTCACATGTGCGAATTGATTAAAGAAAATGTGCACGAGCATGTATGTAAAGCAATATTTAAATGGTTAAATGATACTTTTTAGCATTATTAGTTTATGTAAGCATGCAACTTGAATAATGAATATAAAAGAAAAAGCACATAATTTTTGCTCAAACCCATTTGTAAAGGTTTGTAACGATTTTTATACAGTTTATGTGGCATTAATATATATACATTATTACACAAAGTTTAACTTACAAACTTAATCAAGAAAATATTTAACGCACATTAAACTATGACCAATTAGATAGACCTCGTGTGCTTCATATTAGCATGCAAAAACCATCTAATGGACAAGTATTGTAGGGCTAAGTAATACACCAAAAGAAACAAAGCAATTTTTTTATCATGCAAATTAGTAATAGGCCAAAAGAAACAAAGTCATCACAACTTAATAACCAAAAGCCCATATATAAAATACAACACCACAAAACCAAAACAACATCAAACACTTTTAAATTTTTATACAAGAAAGTTAAAACATTCCATACAACATACTAAACAATAATTAAGTATACACTCGCCAATATACATAAAGAATACACTATTAACAATTAGATTCTTAGCCCGTGCGTATGTAACACCCCCAAAATTCGGGTCTAGCGGAAGCATACATGCAATGGGGTGCTACGAAATCGGTATCACAAACACAAGGAACAAAGAATGGTTTTTATTTCATTTAAATGGAATAAAGTTGTTATGTAAAAGCATATAGTTTACATGCTTTGAAAATAGTGCGGAAATAGGCCCATAAAATAATTAAAACGGTCCCAAATGTTCATCAGAGTCGCCTATGACCATGCCCCTTGCCAAGCGCCTTCAAATAGTGAGCTATCGCCTTAAACCTGAGAATACACGCTAAAGGTCAGCTTACGCTGGTGAGTCCATAGAGTTTAAGTTATTAAAACATTTGTGGACCTGAAGAGTTTAGTGCTATGTGTGACTAGTGGCAGGTATAGACATCACAATCTCAATTTCAATCTCAATCTCAATCTCAATCAATAGTTTATCATCTTAGGAAAGATGAATCAACGGTCACTAGCCAGGTCACAGCCCGGATCTAGGCCGCAGCAGAGTCTATTCCAAACTAGGATCAACGCGCCCTAGCTCTAGGTCAACTCTACTTCCGTCTAACCTTATCTAGCCAACACATATAGCAAAACCAAGTAGTAGCAGGTCCAAGAAAATGGTTTGAGCTATGAAGCTCTCATATATATACCAGGTAAACACATAACGCATTCGAATATCCAAATCAAGTATATCGGTGAATCAATCAATCAACCAATCAATCAAATCTTAATCAAACCGTTCACGTAATCAGATAAACAATCATTGAGTTTAGTTAAAAGAGCATGTATTCTCCCCCAAAAATAGTTATAAAAACTGTTTAAAAGAAAGGGGGCTATGAACTCACCTTAGCCACAACAATGCAAGAATCACGACCGACACAACTTGGCATCTAGAGCTAATTGCAACGANTTAAAAGAGCATGTATTCTCCCCCAAAAATAGTTATAAAAACTGTTTAAAAGAAAGGGGGCTATGAACTCACCTTAGCCACAGCAATGCAAGAATCACGACCGACACAACTTGGCATCTAGAGCTAATCGCAACGATATCCAAAAGATAGGCACGACGGCACCAAGTAGTACGAACACGAGGTACATCCTAATACGCATATAATTATCTCAAAATATAGTTCGTACGATAATAAAGTCTATAAAAGACGATGTGTCATAGTTTTCGTGGATTACTCAAATCATTACTTATAAAAAGTTAAGTATCAATGTTTCGTAAGAAAGCTTTATGTTTCGTGTGGTGTGGTAAGAAGACATAGACTCAAAGTGTAACTCACGCCAAAGCAGAAAGATATCGACAAACAACTCACGCCAAAGAGGAAGAGATATTAACATAGTCGATAAATACTTGAGTAAACTCACGCTAAGAAGAAAACGACCTTATTAGATTCAGGAAATATCAACAACTCAAGTTAAATAAAGAGAATCTAAACAATGACGACAATTAACTCTTTAATATAAAATAGGTCAATCGGTTAGTTTCGGTATTTACCCCATAGTCCCAAATAGTTTTATAAGAAGTCACAAGTTAATAATTCAAATATGAAAATGTTTTAAAGTTTAAATAAAACTATTCATTTTGAATTCTTAGTCGGGTTTTATAAAAGAACTCTTAAAAGTGTTTAGAAATAAAATTAAGTTTAGAAAAGTTATAAATTTCGGCATGACGCGTCCATTTATATAACTTTTCCAAGTCAATAGACTTTACATAAACTCAATTCTCCAAAACAATATTTGTCAACAATTTATAGAAACTATAAAGTGTATTAGTTGATTATTAGACATTATTTACTTATTGTGTATCCGTTACGAATCAAATATATTAAATTCGTATAGAGTCTAATATATTGTATTCGTTTTAAGTCCAATAAGTCCAAAATGTCCAATGTCCGACACTTATCGAATAGTTTTAGTCACAACCCAATCATTTAGTCCAAAGTATTCAATCCGTCCATTATTATCCAAGTCACAAATTCAATATCGAGTATCAATTTTCCCAAATGTTAGCCGAAACGTACCAATGAGCCATAAACAAGCTAAACCATGTTAGTTAATTATATTGAATGCCACCTTTTATAATTAGTTACACTTCTAATATAATTATTAACCACATTATTTAGGTATTTCTAATAACCAAAATATATATTTTTACCACTAGTTTACTAAAATTCCATACTCACTCTAAATCATCATAAACAAATTATTGAACACATCTTTTATATTTTAACCAACATACTTTGTGGACTTAGACTCCTTATTTAAAAACCACATGCACCATAATCTGGAAATGTGGACAAACCACAAACATAAAAATTAAACAAACACCCTGTGGTGTTCTTGTTAAATTCAAACACAACGCACCCTAGTAGCTTATCTAAACCAAACAAGTCAAATGTGTACAACTAAAATGAATCCGAGACCAAGTTTAAAATAAGCAAACCCAAACCGAACACCAACAAAAATGGACACAACCAAATTATATTGCAACTCCAAACCGAGATCTAAACCAAATGACAAGCAGGAACCAATCTTATTCACTCACCGAGTCGACTCACTGAGTTGACTCACTTCACCGATCAAGCAAACACCCTTTTTGAGTTATTTTCTTACCACACAAATCTTTCCTTAATACATTTTTAACCAGTTTTATATTCACCAAAACTCTAACAACTTATTTTAATCCATTATTAATCCACGAAAAACTGATGATAAAACCATATATATACTCGGCTCAAAATAATAAAAGAAATAGATAATCGAATGAGGTTTATGGCTACCATATCGAGCGCGAGAAGAAGAGAAAATAGGAGACGAGCTGGGGAAGATGGTGGCGACGGCTGCTCACAGTCACGAACACAAAACAAAACCCTTGAACAAACTTCGATCTCTACTCTCTTTATCTGCTGGCGTCTGGTGATGGTGACAGCCGTGATGGTTGTGGTCATGGTGGCCTTCGAACCTAAGGTGAACCAAACAACTCCTAAAAACTCTCACCTTCGATCTATCTTTTCCTTTGGTGACACAAGAATAACGAGAGGAAAGATGAGATGAAGGTGTGGTGATGAGTATGTGACTGTGATGGGGATTACAAGGTGTTTGAGAGTGATTGACGGCGCGTGAGGTGGTTATCCGTGACAAGGGAGTCACGGGAACAAAGATGGTGGTGGCGGTGAGATGTTGGTGAGGGCGGTGGTGGTGATGTCGCCATGGTGGCGGCTGGAAATAGAGAGGAGGAAGAAGAGATGGAAATGAACCCTAAAAATCTATCACATGCTTTATGTAAGATCTAGAAAAGTCACAAGGACCATTCATGCAACCCTAGAGGATTGAGGGGCGGTGGGGTAATTTATTTCCAGGGACCAATTCTGTAGTTTTAGTTATCTTTCACGAAACGAGGCTCGGGGCTCGTTTGGGCTAGTAAACGATAAATTCATGACACGCGAATTATACCAACGCGCTCAGAATAATATTTCCGATAAAAATGACTATAAATATGTCTAGTATCTCGAAAATCATACCAAACTCAAAATAGATTATCTTTTCTCCGAATAGGACTAGGGAGGAATTTTGCGGGTTGTCACAGCGTAGCACGGGTTCTGCATGCCTCGTGATCATTATATGATTATATGATAATTAGAGATGTTAAAGGAGTGAGTTAATGATTATTTTAACCATTAAATAGTAGTTTGATAATGTATTATGTTTATGGTGATTTTAACCTAGGATGCAAGTATGAAGAAGATGATGTTGATGGAAATTTGGTATATTGATAGCTAGCTTGGAATGAAGGTAAGTAACTTGTACTAAAACATGTGTTATATGTGTGTTATCCATATATGTTTTATGATTGTGATAAAGTTTAGTACTTGAATTGAGTAATGGATGAAGGTTAGGAAAGTGGTGACTAATTATGAGCTAATCAAGCAAGTATACGACTAATTGCTAGCGAGACTTGTTGTAGCTTATGTGATGAAGGTTTATGTGGTAAATTGAATTTTATGGTTTGGAAGCAATCTAAGTGATCATGATGCTTATGTGCTAATATGTGTATGATATGTGTTTTATATCGGGTTACTTACTAAGCGAAAGCTTATCGTTTAGTTGTCTAACAATTTTGTAGGTTTGTATGCTATTATGGAAGGCTTGGACTAAGGATAAAGGTTTGGTTATGCGATATTAGAGGATTGGTAAGAAAGTAGGAGCTTAGGTAGAATACCGAGCTCTATGTTGATATTGTATCCCTGTGAGTCAAGTAACGTTTTGTATAGTATGGTCAAGTGTCAAATGTATGAATGGGTATGTTATAGTATGGTTAAAGTGTGTTTTAAGTGTTTCTTGTAAAGGTTAAAGGGGTGTTTGGCATAAGCGTGAATATACCCATTTTTGGTTGTAAACGGGTTGAACGGCTATGGAAACAATGTATTATGTTATAATAAAGATTTCTTGAAAGTTTCATTGATTTTTGAGTCTCGGAAGTTGGTTTTCCGAAAATAGAGCAAGTATAGTTTTATGTAAAATTTTTGAAGTGGTATATGACCATATGCATATTTTAGCATATGGCTATACGATTGCTTCAGGGATATTCTAAAGGGGCATATGGCCATATCGAATTTCAGCATATGGCCATATGCTCTCATCAGAAAATAAATAAAATAATTTCAATTTTGGTCATTTTTGGAATTTCATAACTTTTAAACCGTAAGTCGTCACGGGTCGTGCCACCTGTCATTTCGAAGATAATGGAGTCTAGTTTCATTTAAAAATGGTTTCAAGGTTTGAATGTTATAGATTTTTGTTAATGGTTAAAAGAGTAATGAAGGGTCCGTTAAAATGAAGTCGTTTCCGCATTAAAGTTTTAATTTCTAGTTTAAGCGGGCACGGGGTGTAACAATGAGCTTAAAAGAATAAATTCAAATTTTTTAAAACACTTAAACAAAGATTAAATCACTTAAGCGTTGTCTTATGATTTCACTTAATCATTTCTCAAAAAGATTTCAATCTTCGTGTAAGTGAAAAGTGCTTTAAAGTTTTTTTGTGTCCGGCCAAAATAAAAGACTAATGTGCAATTACAATTTTGGAGCTTTCAAGAGGAAAATGATTGAGAAAAAGTTTGCGAATTTGCAAAAGGAACTCTTGTCTTAAATTTAAAAGATGATATGAGACTTTCAAGGGGGAGCGTCTCCAAATTCATGTTTGAAAATATTTTTCTAATGAGAAAAGAAATTCAAAATGTTTACATTCACCTTTGTATGTCCGTAACTTTGCATCTTTTAACCTTTATGTAGACCCAATTGTCTCTAACAAGTATTTAAACATAAAATAACCTAATTTATTAAGTCTTTGATAAATATTAGAGAAAAGAACACTCACTGATAAGGACCAGAGAGTAAGTCACTCTCAAATGTAAATCAGAAGTCTTACTCTCTGATAGTTATCAAAAAGTGTCATTCCTTGATAGTTATCAGAAAGTACACCCTGATGGTTATCAGTGATGGTACCTCACTAATGATCATTAGTGGATGTAACTCACTGATAAAAGAAATCAATGAGAGTTGTATAAAACTCAATCAATTGCCAAGCTTCAGGGAAGTCGAATACCAACTGAAGAAACACTTTGTAAACTGATGCGGTGTCATGGAGTAAGGTATAAGGAGCCATAAACAACACCAGAGGCACTAAGATCTGAAAAATGTCTCAGTGACCCTGAAGACTTATCTCTGAAAGTGAAACTTAGTCTCTGATGAATGGGTGAGAAACTTCTTGGGAAGATAAGCTAAAGGTCTTATCAAAGGATAATAAAGAAGATTTTAGGTACAAAAGATTGTCAGCATCGGAAACCAAAAGCACGGTTTACCTAGCTTCCTAGGCACGTGCTATCTACATCCAATTGGCAAAATATTATACCCATGTGCATCCACAATATTTCTCTTTCCTATTTAAACGAAACTTTGTAATCGAGATAAGTATAGATCCTAAACAAACACATAAAGCAATACTTAGCATTACAGTTGATAGGATCCCTTCTTCTAAGAACGAACTAAGCAAAGCTAGCTGCCACTAGTCGTTCTAATAGGAGTGTTACATTTGTCGTCAACCGGAATAGTTTGCCGTGAGCTATTCCACTGTAAATCTTTGATTCATTTCTAATAAGATTTATAAACGTTGACAAGTACAAATGGTGTTATTACTAGACGAAGTAGTCTTGAGTAAAAGATGTCGATTTTCTCATTGTGTGTTTGGTATCGTCATTTGCTCAAACCTCGTGGACCAACAATGTTAAATATGTTTCTTGGCATATGTTAAAGGGGAAATGTCATTATTAAATGGTTTTAAATGCAACACTTTCAAACAATGCAAAATTTTTTATGTGATATATTGCAAGTATATCAAATTTAGTCGATCAAATTTCATTTTGTATTTCACTTCCAAATGGGTTTTTTAAAACAGTTTCCTTTCATATGCGAAATTTCTATAAAACATCATGCATATGTTTAGGGGGAGTGTTCTTACAAATGAAAGAAAACTTCCATGTATTCAAACATTTTGATATATTCAAACACTTTGAAAGCTTTTCAAATCATTTTGATTCACATCATGGGACTACCAAAGGCTTTCAATAAAAAGCATTCAAGAGATAGTTTGGCATGTATAGATAAATTTGCACGGACTGATATAGTTACTAAAAATACTCATATGATCTTCCAAATAGTTGGAGTTGAAAAAACGTTATTGATTATATTAGTGAGACATTTGTATCCCACTTTAATTGTTTCAGTTGACATCATCGATATTAATATGAATATTGGTGGTGGTGATGGGTGTGTGGTGGTAGAGGGTGGTGGTGATGGGAAGTCAAAAAAAATAAATAGTAAACAGCAAAAAATGTCCCTGTAGTAGGCAAGTGTAAATTAAAGTAGACATTTCACACGGTCAAAACTAACGAGCGTTAGCCAAAATATATTTTTGGCAGCTATAATAACTCTTCAAGGGTATAACTTGTAGAAAAATGAAACGTTAAAAACATTTCTTGCAAAAAAAAAAAATTTTTTTTTTTTGGAAGACAATTTTTGCATTTTTCGGAAAGTTTAGGTAATTTTTTGCAGTTTATTCAAAAAAAATTGTAAACTCAGGCAAAAGTCAATAAAAGCACTCGGAATAAACAAAAAAATTACTCTGGTACAATTTACAAGTTTACGTATAACTTTTTTTATCGGACAGTTGTAATAAACCAAATATATCTAAAAAACTCTTCCTTTCTTGCTCAAATTTGGTCCCAAAAGCAACAAAGTTTGCGCACCATCGACAGTGGTATTAACTGATACCGCCTTCCGCTTCCTAACATCTGCTACCAAGTTTTCAGCTTGCTCACCGTCAGAGTTCAAAGGAAAGAATAAGAACTCCTTGTTTTGACCCGACATAGAGTGAGAGTCGTTGATACTCGTGAAATCTTTTTGGCTATTAGAAACTAGACCCAACCTTAAAGCTAAGTCACATTCTTTTGGTTCCTCGTGAATGGCATTCTTTGAACCATGTAGCGAGTCAGAAAAACTTATAAACGGGGGGCTTAGTGGCTCATGGAGTGTTTGGAAAACTGGTTTCCCAACAATTACCGTGTTTGAATTTTGGGGTTGAAAATGGAGACCATAATATAAGGGATACACGGAAGAAGCAGCTAAAGAAGCTTTATTAACAATGGATACAGATTGTTTTGGGAAATTTTCAATTGATGAAGGATAAATGGATGAACTGGGAGGGGCTTTATGGTGATGTGGCCTTACATCTCTGTTGGTTTTGACGATATGTTTTTGGTTCACATCATTTGGTCTCTTATGATTTGGTGAGTTCAGATTTATAGCATTGTTGGAAACACGATCTTGTCTTAGTTGGCTTACGCAACTTTTGGTGTTAATGCATCTTTGGCTTCTTGATCTCCTTGCAGGAACACATCCCAGATTGAGCGCAGCTGAGCACCATCAATGATACAGATTTGAACCTCTTTAGAGAACATAATCATAATGTAAACTCGAATACAAACATAAGGAGCTGAGACACATCAAATTAAGTACCTTCAACACAAGGGAGCAAGAATTCACGGGCTTCCATGCTTTCATCTTTTCTAATAATGGTATTAATGCCATCGTTTACACGCTCCCATAGCGTTTCAGGGTTCAAGTATTCTGCCTATTTTTTAAGAGTTTAACGTCAAGACCATGTTAAACAATTGTACAAAGATGATTGATAAAAAATAAGAACAGGCGTACGTGAATACCTCATAATTGGCTTTGGAGTACATGATTTCCTCTAATTTCAACACAAGTAGTGGCAACTTCTGTTGCCATTCTTCGTTTTTCTTAATAAAAGTGCTATGATTTTCTTGCACAACCCTGGTTAAGCAAATCGCATGTGTTACTTCAAAGCCCATTCAAGCAGTCAGACAAATACAACCTAATTGAAACGTATCATATGCATAATGCAACGTACTTGTCACCTAGCTATTCAACTTTCAACTTTCAACTTTTGCAGCAACATCATCCACATGTTGAAACTAATTTATGCGTTACTCAACTAATCAACTTTTAACATTAAGGTCGTCAATGTATTGAAACTATACTATTTGGTAGCCAACTATTTATCTGCTTTCGTTTACAATAAAATCCGGCTAAATATAATACGTGCTAAATGATGGAAATTTTTCTAGAAATTTTGAAAATGCATATGTACGTAATGTTTAATATTTAAAGTACATTCTTGGTTTAGCATATTGCTAAAAGAGTTCAGTACAAACCAAAAAAATGAAATAAGTTGAACAATTGTGAAGGTATACTAACATACATTTACAATGACTTAACGATCAAATCGAACCGAAAATTTACACAAATTTTACCTAAAAATTTGTTGAATAATGGAACCTCGAATTGGTTGATGACCATCACAATGCCAGGATCTTCTCACACATTCATATGATATTGGCACATGTCTAGGCATCTTCTACAGATCAGCTCAACACAAACACACACTCATAAAGTATGGGTTTCAAAATATAATACTAAATATAAGAAATCCTCACATTTTTTAAAATTCATGGGGGCCACAAATACACCGTTGATAACGATTAGTCAGTTATATAGAGGACACCTTTTGTTTATGTTTTGTCAATTTATTATGAAAAAAGTAACTTGTTTGTGTTATAGATTTTTGATTAGTCTATTTGACACTGATTTTGATTGATCTTGTGGTACAATCATGATCCTACATTGTTGGTGTAATCAATTTACGTTAGTTTGTAAAGTTGGTATAGAATATCTAGATGTTTTGTTTTTATTTCGATGATAAATAGTTTTTGTTTATAAGGCCTAGTTCGACGTGATGGTGGCTTATGCTTTCACGAAACATGGGCTCGACACGCTTGAATATTGCATCATGGTAGAATCATGCATGTGCAGTGGGGATTAAGTTACGTATACGTTTGTATGTTTGCAAGTAATTACAGTATATTATACTATTATACATTTGACAAACAAGAAAAGAGACGCCATATTGTCCCCAAGCCGCTGGTGAGAGAGGATGTCTTGAAGGAGGAGTGTGAGCCTCCTGTATCGTGGAGCCGGTGACTTGAGCCATGATGGTGTAATTAGTTTTATTTGACGATTAAAGGTTTGTAACATATTTAAATTTTGTTTTAAAGAAATGTAAATGGATTTTTTATTTTTGATTAAAAATGAGTGGCTACAATTACCGAATTGGATCCTAATTTTTTCTTTATATATTTATTGAACCAAACTCTTGGTTTCATAACATTTACCAGGAGACTCACTATCAACATTTTAAGCTAAAGTAGGGTGTAGTGTCAAAAATATATGAGTATGATGTGTATTCAATTTAGATTGTTAAAAATTATTGAAATATCTTAGCATGTATGTAATAAAAAGAAATGTTAAATTATTAAACTTGTTGGTCTTCCCACTCTTGCAACGATATGTGACACTTTACTCATATGTCTTTTATAATCAGGGCCCCGATTGACAACTCAATCGCTCTGAGACACTTGGACCGATGGTAACCTCCATGACAAGTACTTATAGCTTTCAATCGCTATCACCCCTATTATATTTCACTTTTTAGTAGCACTATTCTTGTAAAAGTTATATTTAGACCATGATCTTATTATGCCGTAACCTAAGCGCCACCTCGGCTTCTCTCTCTAATCCCAAACACATGATGAAATGCCTGTAATAAGGCAACCCTGATCACAACAAAAAAAACATACCCCATAAAAAATAATTAAAAGTAACTCACACACACAAACCATTGCAAGGATTGGTGTGCAAAAAACAACATCTCTCACAACTGGTTTTCATAGAAATGTTGAAGGGTCACATATGTGCATACTAAAAGGAACACGCAATCAGAAATGAGAAAAGAGTGACTAAATGAAATGAAAATGAAGAGAGAATGAGAATATGGCACTATTCTCATAGAGTGGTAAAACGATAATTATTTAGGAAGCATATATTTATCTGAGATAAATAAAAGACAAATCCACAACCCGAAGGGTATGTGGGTTTGTCGAATCCCTCAAAGGGATTAACCTTGACAAGTTTTCAAATACTTGGGGGTAATTCTATGGTATCCTAGTTGTTCTAGAATCTTCCTTTGTGCTCTATAAATACAATCATAAACTAGATTCATACACTCCTTTCTATACCCTAACAAAATTCTCCATTCCCCTCTCTCCATTCGATCGAACTTAGGGTTTGCTAAACCCTAAGTCGACTTATAGTCGACTTTACCGATGTTCGTACTCTCATAATTTGCATATGTTCTGCAGTATCGATGGAAACCTGGCGCAACCAAGTGGTGATTTTCGCCATAAACCCTTTGGATCGATCGAATAAGGAAGCATCAAGAAGAAGAAGAAGTTGATTGCAGACAAGAGTTGGAGCTTACGTTTTACAAGAACAAGTAAGTAACTCTGTAAACAACCTTATTATGTGTTAGATTTAGGTTATATCACTGATTAGGAAATATGTTATCATGGGTTTTAGTCTGTATAGCCTTTCTGTGTTTATTTTCCGTTATGCATGTTTTATAGGCATGCGAGTGATCACCAATACCCTACAATGGTATCAAAACCACCTTAATCATATATAACATAGCTAGGGTTCTTAGTAATTTATTCTATTATCATAAAGATTGAATCTTTAATTTTTGGTTATGTTAGTTTTGTCGATTTATGCTTTTTAGGGTTTTTGCGTTTTGTTGAGAACTAGTGTTTAATCACTTTTGTGATCTAATTAGGGTTTACGTATTGGATTATATAGGGTTGATCCATTAGGGTTTTATAAACCATAAAGTTTTCGACTTTATGAAGATGCAAGGGTATCCAGGATCAAACATGAAAACCCTAATTCATGTTGTCATGTAAATCGCAAAAATTAGGTTTACCTAGATTGTTTTTCATGTATGCAAGCAGATTTTTCTTCTATGTATGATTTTGGGTTTCAGATACTTTTAGTAAGGTGCAAACTATTTTTGGAAACCCTAGGTTACCAAATTAAATCATATGGTAAGTAAGATAGCTTAAGGAATAACAAAATAGTGATTACGGTTTACCTAAACCTTTGGTAGATTGATTTATTGATCCTAGCTAGATGGTATCATAAATTCGACTAGCATGATTCTCAATGATCAAGCAGATAGTTTCCATAAACTGATGAAAGTTCAATTTTTATCGAATTTGAAATCTGGTATTTCTGAATATGAAAACTAGGGTTTTAAAATATTTAAAGCATAACTGTGTAATTTAGGAAATAAAATTTTTATTAGAAAGTCCATAAAAAAAATTTCAAATTTACATATTGTGACTTAGGGTTTGTTGTTACCTAAGTAGGAAACTTTTAAAATTTCATGTTTCATGAAACCCTAATTGGGGTTTATTTTAAAAGTAAAATTTTCTAAATATATTGACAATGGGAAGCAATAGGTTAAGAACCGTTATTCGTAGAGAATCACAACTTGCATTAGCATGCAACAATGCGGTGAAACACATGGTTAAATTTGCATGTACTATTAGGATGGGTTACACATATGGCGCATGTGCATGTGTATGTGTAGTAGCCTAGTAGGTCTTAGCAAATCATATATAGTTTAAGTATTTTCACTAGAGGTGAGATCTATGCAAAACAAGTATCACTTAAAAAACAAATAAGTCAATCTCAACCATCCATCCACCTTTCATCTAATGGCTAAGATCAAATCAAAAAATAACAAAGGAAGGGCAAAATTGGCATTTTAGCTCATTTAATATAAAAACCCACTTTCCACCTTTTTTTAAAAAACAACATATCTTGCAAACGTTAAATCTTCAAGCTACGAAAAATACACCATCGCGACGAGAAAAAAATTATCTTTCTATAGATATGCATTGTTATATACTTTCGACGAACTTTTTTTTTTTCAAAATTCCGTCCANTTTTTCAAAATTTCCGTCCAAAAAAATCCCACGGGATTCGTAAAATCCCATAGGATTCATAAAAAGACGAATTTTTTTTTTTCAAAATTTCTGCCCAGAAAATCCCACGGGATTCGTAGAGAAATCCCACAGGATTCGTAAAAAGATGATTTTTTTTTTCAAAATTTCCGTCCAGAAAAATCCCATGGGATTCGTAAAAATCCCATGGGATTCGTAAAAAGACGATTTTTTTTCTTTCAAAATTTCCGTCCAGACAAATCCCACGGTATTCGTAAAAAGACGATAAATCACAAAGGATTCAGTATGAATCCCATGGGATTCTTTGGTGCATCCCATGGGATTCATTGTAAATCCCATGGGATTCTGTATGAAATCACAAAGGATTCATTGTGAATCCCATGGGATTCTGTATAAATCCCATGTGATTCTGTATGAATCTCAGTGATTCGTCAAAAGAATCACTTGACTAGATACAACAAACGCAAACTCAACACTACAACTTTTAAAACCAAAAATCAACAACTCATATCATTTACCATCTTTTTCATCTCACTCTAAAATTCACCACTACCACATCACCTAATATCGTTTGTTACTTATATTTTGTTTGATCACATGGGTAATCTGTATAAATCCCATGGGATTTTATACAGAATCCCATGGGT
This sequence comes from Artemisia annua, assembly GCA_014162995.1. Lineage (NCBI taxonomy): Eukaryota > Viridiplantae > Streptophyta > Magnoliopsida > Asterales > Asteraceae > Artemisia > Artemisia annua. The sequence continues at coordinate 194,664 of LBNU01026728.1, read as the reverse complement.
TTCTGTATAAATCCCATGGGATTCTGTATGAATCACAAATAACAGTAGTTCATGTTTCATGGGACTTCCACCGTTCGATTCTGTCGTCACTTGACTGCATAAGAAAAGGAAAATTCACCACTACCACATCACCTAATATCGTTTGTTACTTATATTTTGTTTGATCACATGGGTAATCTGTATAAATCCCATGGGATTTTATACAGAATCCCATGGGTTTCTGTATAAATCCCATGGGATTCTGTATGAATCACAAATAACAGTAGTTCATGTTTCATGGGACTTCCACCGTTCGATTCTGTCGTCACTTGACTTCCACCATATCTATCTATAGATATGCATTGTTATACACTTTCGACGATTTTTTTTTTTCAAAATTCCGTCCAGAAAAATCCCACGGGATTCGTAAAAAATCCCATGGGATTCATAAAAAGACGATTTTTTTTTTTCAAAATTTACGTCCAGAAAAATCCCACGGGATTCGTAAAAATCCCATGGGATTCGTAAAAAGACGATTTTTTTTTTCAAAATTTCCGTCCAGAAAAATCCCACGGGATTCGTAAAAAATCCCATGGGATTCGTAAAAAGATGATTTTTTTTCAAAATTTCCGTCCAGAAAAATCCCACGGGATTCGTAAAGAAATCCCACAGGATTCGTAAAAAGATGATTTTTCTTTTTTTTCAAAATTTCCGTCCAGAAAAATCCCGTGGATTCGTAAAAAGACGATTTTTTTTTTATTTCAAAATTTCCGTCCAGAAAAATCCCATGGGATTCGTAAAGAAATCCCACGGGATTCGTAAAAAGACGATAAATCACAAAGGATTCAGTATGAATCCCATGAGATTCTTTGGTGCATCCCATGGGATTCTTTGATGCATCACATGAGATTTTTTAGTATTTTAGCATATTACAAATTGTCTAAAAAAATATACACAAAAATGGTTTTAATATTGTTTAGAAATGTAATAGTGATAGACTAGTTTTCATGTTTTATCAAATTTCATATCTTTAAATGATTTATCAAATTTGACGCTTTATCAAATTTCATATCTTTAAAGAAACCAAAACAAAATCCTACACCAACATTTTCATGCTTTATCAAATTTCATATCTTTAAATGCTTAAACTGATATAATTTCTTTTCACCATTTCAGCTCCAAAAAATCGTTCAACCCCCCTTTATGCTTAAACTTAATTAGTTGATATATTTTCATATCTTTAAATGCTTAACTGATATAATTAACATTTTCATACTCTTAATTTTATAAACTAATCCAAAATCAGCCACTTTTATGCTTAATCATCACCATGTCACTTGCCTTTGATAAACCAACTGTTCGGATCCAAGGGGCACAATTTGATCAAAGTAACATGTAGATCTACAACAACAACAGCAACACCTCATCTAGATTCACTAGAGAAGATGATGATGATGATGATCGTAATTCGAGCAGCTCGTCGTCTATTGGTAATAAGAGTGATGCGTCTGGTGGCGGCGATGATTCCGATGATGAAGGCGGTGGAGCATGTATACTTTCTAAACATTTATTATTGCAGTAGCAGTTGTCGTTGGTGAGAATAAAGGAGGAGAGAGATTGTGTGTAAATGAGGAGCATGTATCCGATCTTTTAATTGATGTGTTTAGTTTTGGACTAACCTACCCCTCTATCTAATTAAATGGGAGGGATGAAAAGCAAATCTAACCGTCAGATCAAAATAAGATTAGTGGCCAGGATTGAGCGATTTGTTCTTTGGTTTTTCTTTGTTCCGTATTGAACTTTTGTCATTTTCACTATACCATATTTAAATATACTCTGTACTTTCTTTCTTTATTTAAAATCACGAATGACACGAGTCTAAGCCATAGACCAATATATAAAATTCATGGTTGTGATGTAGTTAATTTTCATGTTTATATTTTACTTTTTTGGGTTTAAGGGAGGCATGCGTGATACTCGTATTCTCTCTTGTATTTTAACTTTTTAAAGTAGAGTAGCTTTTAAATTAAATGTGAACTAAGACATGTGTGACACAAGAAAGCTCGGACGAGGTAGAAGCACCTATCGAGTACGAGGAGAGAGGAGATCCGATGAGAGTATGGAGGAACGAAGATCTACCAGGAGCAAGAACACGCGAGCGATGCTGAGAGGACACAGATCGAGTCCAAAGAAGCCGTCTTGCCTTGTGTTATGTTTTAACTTTTTTGTGAATTGCGTTTTCCTTATAGATTCTAACTTGGAATATTATCGTGTAGATTTTAATTCGAGCTAATGGGATATGACAACATCCGGTTATAAAATGTAACGTATAAAAAAGTACACAAACAGGAAAAAATAAATAATAAAAAATAAATAAATAAATAAAAAGACGTTACATCTACTAACGTCCCCATAACGTCACCGGGGAAAAAAACCACAAAATGTCGTTAATCCAACGACCTTTACCCGATTCCTCCGATTGCATGCTACCAGGACCACCCTCTCGCAACAATGGTGGATCGGCCGACCTCATATCAACGGGCCTCCTAGCTTATGCGGCAGGCAGCACTGTCCCTATTCTCGACACACGTTCCATGCAGCTTGTCACCGTTTTCCCTATACCACCTCCAGCCACCACCTCAACAACGTTAACAACATCCTCACTCTCTCCTTACGTCACATGCGTAAGATGGTGTCCCACCATGCTTCGTCTAGACCTTCTTTCGCATGATCCCACATCGTCCAACTCGAGCTTTCTCCTTGCTGCCGGTGACCGTCAAGGACGTATATGTCTCCTTGACTTACGTGCTAAATCATCGCCTCCCATGTTTTTAGAAACAGATCAAACATTGAAATTTGGTGTACAAGATTTGTGTTGGATACAAGCTAGATCCGAGTCGTGGATAATAGCTGCTTTAACGGGACAGTCATTATTATGTTTGTTTAATATAAACACTGGACGTTGTTTTTATAGATATGATGTTGCACCGGAGATATTTTCGAGTATTAAACGTGACCCTTTTGATTCTCGACATTTTTGTGTTGTGGGCATGAAGGGTTTTCTTTTGTCTGTTAAAGTGCATGGTGATTTATATGAAAGTGATGTTGTTTTGGAAGAGTTTAGCATTGGGACGGATGTTTCGGAATTGAGTAAGTTGGAAAAAGAAGTTTGTGTTGGTGGTATAGTTAGTAATACTCCCGCGAATGCATTGTTTCCTACTTATGTTGTGAGGTTGGCGTTTTCGCCTCATTGGAGGCATATACTGTATGTTACTTTTCCTAGGGAGTTAGTTGTGTTTGATTTACAGTATGAAATGGCTTTGTCGCGTGCTAAGTTGCCGAGAAGGTGTGGGAAGTTTCTAGATGTGTTGCCTGACCCGAGCATGTTGTTGGTGTATTGTGCTCATTTTGATGGCAAGATTACTGCTTGGAGGCAAAATAAGTAAGTAATGTCGTCTCTCTCTTTTTTTTCTTTCTTTTTTTTTTTTTTAACATAAATTCATTTTTTAAGGCTAGCTAGTGGTTCATTATTGAAGCGTGGTTTAGGATTTTACGTAGGCCGCTGCAAGCATGCTATTTCAGCCATTAACATCTCAATGTGCAATGACATGTTTATATGTTGGTAGTTCAGGGAATTTAAAAACCTTCTGATGCAGACTTGCATAGACACATAGTCACATATAGGTAGGGTGGGTTTGAGCCAGCTTGCAGTAAGGCTAGAGACATTAACTCATTTATTTTGGGGTTGTATTGCTCCTGCTGTGGCTCATTTATATAGGCTCGATTTTTGCTCTTTTAAAATAGAGTTTGAAATATTCTGGTCTTTGGAAATACTGTATCTTCTACCTCTTTTTTGGGGGCTATAAAAGGGAATAGCCACGGTAAATTTTATAAATGAAAAAGAAAAAATGCACAAAGAAACAAAATGGGCATACCCACTCAGAAGGTATATCAAACCAGTAGTCAAGACATGTCTTGACTTACATGGTCTAAACCAAAAAACATAATGTATCCAAATAAGGTTCTCACATTCGGTACAAAATAAGAAGATCATTGATATGAACCTAAGTCGCCACAAACACCTGACCTTAATGGTAAAGCTAATTATGATTTATTCCCTTAAACATCATGAAAGAATGTACATATCATCATATATATGCCATCCGGCCACTTTATATCGGAATATGATCCCTTGTTATGGATTCTAGAGTTGCAGGAACTGAATTTCCACTTTGTTTTCCTTATTAATATCGCTTAAACCACATTGTTATTGTATCTATGTTTATAAAATTCATATAAAGCTCTTTCTCTTCCCATCTTTTGTACAATAAAGAAATTCTTATGTGCCAACAAATTAACTGCTCTATGAAAAGAAAATAATTTCAAGCTAATTAAAGCATTAATATAATTGATCTTTTGGTATATATGATGTGATTTCAATGACGTCTGCTTTGTTTCCAATATGTTGGTAAAAATCATGCTCTACTGGACTCGTTTGAAGTTAAAGAAGTTCTAAGCATCCTGAATACGCCATATAAATTATCTCTGCATATATGAACATTCACGTCTTATGTTACTTTCAGAAACAATAAGATACTTCTGCTTCTTGTAAACTGGAGTTTTTAATTTGCTTATGAAAATTGTGTGTAGCTTATAAATACTACAATAATTTGCTCGCTGACATCATATACACACACATATACATGAATATATTAATGTTCTTATGAGTACAAGGGGGATCTCCTCATTTTCATATAACTGCAGAGGAGAACAGGTGAATGAGATGTGTCTGTTGGACGAACTTGTGCCCTCAATTGGCACATCTGGCACTTCTCCCTCACTTCTTGCAGTTGTTATCTCTCAAGCGGATTCTACACTCCAAAATGTTACCAAACACTTTGCTGATGCGCAAGACATGACATCATCTTCTGGCAATGAGTTTGATATGGATTTTGATAATCCTTTTGATTTTTGTGATGAACCACATATCATTTCCAAAACACATTTGCTATCCATCACTGATGATGGAAAGATATGGAATTGGCGTATGACTTCCGAAGGTCCCACAGATAATCTAAAACATATTCAAGAACCAAAATCTGATGCACGGGTCCTGGCTTCCTATGATTCCATGAAGGATCGGGCTAAACAGCTTTATCCATCACCCTCTACTCTGAACCCAGACAAGCTAACACTAAAGGTTCAAGAGCTGGTTTATACATGTTGAATGGCTATTTAATTTGGTTATTCATGACTTCTGTTGATCAAAATCTTAATGCAGATCAGCCTAGTGGGACAGCTTCATCTACTTTCTTCAACGGTGACTATGTTGGCTGTACCATCGCCTTCTTTGACAGCTACTTTGGCAAGTGAGTTGCATGTTTTGTAGTTTTCCTATTTCTATTACTTGATGTTAAGTATTACGTTTGTCAGTCAATGTGTGAAATAATTATTATACGTGAAGGTGGAGGTAACAATCCTGCTGCGGCTGTTCCACTGGTTGCTCTAGGAACTCAAAATGGTTCAATTGATGTTATAGATGTCTCTGCAAATGCTGTAGCTGCAAGTTTTTCTGTCCACAATAGTCTTGTAAGAGGGTTAAGGTGGCTTGGAAATACTAGACTAGTTTCGTTTTCATACACTCAGGTATTCAACATCACTGAAATCAGTCATCTCATCTTTTATAACATCTAATTTCTGCTTAAGATTGTTTTTTTTTTTTTTATACAGGTAAATGAGAAGCCTGGAGGCTTTATTAACAAGCTTGTTGTTACATGCCTTAGAAGCGGTTATAATCGAACATTTAGGGTTCTACAAAAACCTGAGCGTGCACCAATTAGAGCTCTGCGCGTCTCATCTTCTGGAAGGTTGTAAAAAAGCAATGTTGGTTTCCTACTAACTTATAATGGGAAGTGGTTTAATATGCCATCTTGAAGGAAACTTCTTTTTATACATATCCTTGATGTACTTTGTAGGTATCTTTTGATCTTGTTTCGTGATGCGCCTGTGGAAGTCTGGGCAATGACAAAAACTCCAATAATGGTAAATTTGACTGATGATATTCCTATTTGATCAATTAGAGATGTTTTCTGACTGTTTGCTTCATCCGTCATTCTCGCAACTTCAGAGCTCTATATGTAAAGAATCGTTTTTGTTACAGTATTATTGACGATTTTGCTCTTAATGAACTGTCATGAAGTGTCTGCATGTGTTATTTCCATTAGCTTCTTGGTAATAAAGTTGGGCCTAGACCTCTGAACTTAATATCTATATCATTTCTATTAAAAATTTTAATCACAGCTTTTTGTGGGATAATCTTCACATTTTCTGCTGGAAGACAACTAGGAGCAAATTGCTTAGTTTTTTTATGGCTTAAACTCTCTTAAACTGCAACGCTATTTGGATTATCAGCTCATGTATGTCATATGTGTATATAATAGGAGTAAATGAACTTCATAATCATCAGACTTTTATATATACTGATAGTTAAACATCCATAACTGTTATAGTATATTCTTTTTGCAGCTTAGGTCGTTAGCTCTTCCATTCACAGTTTTGGAGTGGACCCTTCCTACTGTTCCAAGACCGGGTCATGGTGCAGCATCTAAGCAATCTGTAGCCCAAGATCACACTTCTGCGGCATCTGATCCAACCTCTACTGACTCTAGTTAGTTTCTTTTCTGAATAAAGCCTACTTGGTTAATTTTGCTTTTAACCTATAATCCCTTATGGCACGTACAAGTAACTTGCAGATGGTGATCAAGAATTCACAGAGAGTTTTGCATTTGCATTAGTAAATGGTGCACTTGGGGTGTTTGAAGTTCATGGACGAAGAATCCGAGATTTCAGGTACATACACTCATTATAAAAAAAGGTTTTTCTGTTTTTTTTAGTAAGGCATCAATTTGTGTTCACATTGGTCCCATTTCAGTCAATGCATTTTATTGGAATTCTCGGGTCGTTAAAAGATGACTTTGTTTCCCATTTGGTGAATTTGCAACCGGTAGTCTTTACTTTATGAATAACAAACACTCATATTTGTAAGTCAGATGGTACACAAAATTGTACATTGTGATTTTATGCGCGCGCGCACACACACACACACAAATGCTTAATTAAAATATATACAGTAATGTTTAATGTGTTAGGAACTTGTATGGTATAAGTAATTAAGTTCGTGGACATATTTATCCATGATACTAAATCTTCTTGTGATACAGATCACATTTACAATACAAAAGTGTGATGACTAAAACTAGAATCAAAAAGTGCATTGAGATTATATGTAAAACACAAACCTTATTATATATAAAATGTTTAATGTGTTAAGAACTTGTATCATATAACTAATCTAGTTCATGATAAGTATTTACTATTATGCAGACCTAAATGGCCTGATGCATCATTTATTTCTGCTGAAGGACTGATAACAGCTATGGCTTATCGTACGCCTCATGTGGTCAGTTTCTTTTCTTATACTGCTTGATTTGGAATCTTTGTGCTGTGCTGAATAGAATTGTTTCTCAGGTTATGGGGGACCGGTTGGGGAATGTTAGGTGGTGGGATGTGATAAGTGGACAATCTTCATCGTTTAACACTCACAGGGAAGGAATAAGAAGAATCAGGTTCTCACCTGTTGTTCCTGGAGATCGTAGCCTTGGACGTATCGCTGTCTTGTTTAATGACAATACATTTTCCGTGTTTGATCTTGTAAGTGGAATAAGTAGTCTAAGTTGCTTTTTATCTCATTTGGTGTTTCTCAGCTATGTTGCAACATATTTTAGCTTCAAGTTAACCTGGTAACAAAAAGTAAAAGGTCGTTTTTAGGTACATAACTAAGCTTTCAAAATGATAATTCAAAATAATAACATAAAATCCTTACATAGCAATATCTGTTACAAAGAATTTTTTCATTTTCGGACAATTATGCACCGATTTTGCAAATATATTTGTATAAGCATATCGAAGTTTCAATTCCTACTCGTTTCTGACTTACATGGGAAGCAATGGAATAGGATCATTGAACTTTAGTATTATCATTTTCAGGATTCAGCGGATCCATTAGCCAATTCTCTATTGCAGACTCAGTATCCAGGAACCCTTGTGCTGGAACTTGATTGGTTACCTGTACGAACTGATAAGAACGATCCATTGGTATTGTGCATCGCTGGAGCTGATAGTAGTTTTCGCCTTATTCAGGTTAACATGTATGCATCAAATTTCACTGAGCTTGCGGAATAACTTGCTTTAATATTCTGTCACAACGCTCTATTTTATGTTTCTTATAAAATGGCATTACAGACTGAGTTTACAACCAGCTATTATGTATGTTCAGTAACATTTACAATTTTCATGTTCAGTGATACAAAAGTTGGTTATGGAGGCACGCCTCAATGTGTAAAGGAGCGATTTCGGCCAATGCCTTTATGTTCTCCTGTGTTGCTTCCTTCAGCACATGCCTTGGTGATTAATTTTACCCTTTAAGTTCGGAGTTGATATGTAATTTGTTTGAAATAAATTAATGTAAAGAATTCACAAATCATTTCAGGTTAAATGGTATTAGGTGTTGAATATGATTAGCATTAATCGTAGACATTTTAATAATTAGATCACATATCTGTGTTTTGATTGTTAATAAATCATCACTCTTTGAACAACAGGCATTCCGACTGATCTTGCAATATGGGGTAAAACCTTCATGGTTTAACACAACTAATATGATTCCAGATAAACCCAATACCCAAATTTCAAGAAACTTATCAGGTGTCAAAGATCTGCGTAGTTATTTAATTGATGCCTCACCTGTTGGTGACTCTGTTGTGCCTGAGTTGCTTCTTAAAGCATTAGAGACTTATCGCAAAGAAGGTAATATTTGTAGTGTAATTTATGGCTTTTTAGTGTATATTGTCGATAAAAGTCCATTAACTTCCCTTTTTATTTTCTCTTTTGTGTTTTCTTGGATCAGGTTGTTTACTTGATGATGAGAGGGTGCGACAATATGCTACCGTAATCAATAAAGGTTGTGCTGCAAGGTTTGCTTTTGCAGCTGCAGTATTTGGTGAAACTTTAGAGGCTTGCTTTTGGTTGCAATTGCCTCTTGCACTAAAGCACTTGTTGAACATGTTGGCTAACAAGCCTTTGCGAAAACCACCTTTGAAATTGCCATCTATATTAGCCGAGGATAAGCCTTTACTAACTAGGACTTTAAGCAAGGGGAGGTCAGTTGCAGGGTCAACAAATTTAGTGGTGATTTTTTGGTTCTTTACATGTTTTGAGCAGAAATGTGCTTACCGTTTCAGTTTATTATCACATTTGCTACACCTTATATATATCGGTGTCTCTGTTGTCAGAATGATGGTCAATTTAAGATGATGGCTTTTGAGGAAGAAGAGCTGTGGGAAACTGCTAGTGAACGTATTACGTGGCATGAAAGATTGGAGGGTGAACAGGCTATTCAGAACATCGTACATGAGTGAGTTTGTCTCTTATGTGCTTTCAAGTGGTATTTTCAGCATTTAGTTACTTGTCCAGTTTGAAAAGATCTTAGTAAAGAAAGACACGTGCTTAAACATATATGATAATCAGGCTTGTGACGGTTGGTAACTTGGATGCTGCTGTCAATTTATTGCTTTCTACTCCCCCAGAGAGCTCGTTTTTCTATCCAAATGCCTTGCGTGCTGTTGCTCTTTCATCTGCAGTGTCAAGATCTTTAAATGAATTGGCAGTAAAGGTAGGAAAAGGATTTTCGATTTAATTGGCACTTTGTAACATGAGATTGTGTCCTTTTTAGCCCAATTTTAATAAGGGTGACCTTTTGTGTACCTTATAGGTGGTTGCAGCAAATATGGTAAGAACTGACAGGTCATTGTCTGGCACACATTTGCTCTGTGCTGTCGGGAGATATCAAGAAGCTTGTTCACAGGTGCTGTTTTGTTACTCGCATAAATTATTTACCTGTCTAACCATTGTACTTGAGTGGAAAATGCAAAAAATTAATTTAAATACTCATTGATTTTGGACAAATGGGTACGTCTGACATTATATATGGTAATTTTGGCGTACCTACCTATGAATGGGTCGATTCAGATTTTTGGTCTCTCTAATGGATCAAACGGCTAAAACTAAAAGGAAAGACTTTCTGCGTAGCAAACAGTCAAATGGGTCTAGTGGGTCAAAAATTAGCCAAATTGTCTTTCTGATATATAAAACCACCTAAATCATTTTCTTCAATACTTTAGAGTCATTATTAAAATTATATAATTTTCTTAACAGAAATGACATGCTAAATCTTTTTCAATCAGTCTGATGCGTAGTACCGTACCAGAAAACCACCCATTGTAACCTGTTACCTTCGCACCCAACCTATCCATTTTGGCTTTGCCAACTCTATTTGACACCCATTGTCCAAAACTGTCTACATTGCAAAGTGTAATTTTATCTCTTTTTGCATTTTCGCAAGTTTGTCTACAACTCAAATATTTTGTAACCAGATTATTTAGTTTCCATGCTTTTGTGTAGAACTTTTGAACTTTATAATCTGGATAAGATTATAAAAATATTAGTCTAATAAACGAAGTACATGGTTGGTTTTCTTAGACCGTGTAAGGATGTGCAGCAGAAGTTTATAATTTTTAATAGTTTTTTATAATTCACATTCTGATAAATGTCTAAAACATGATAGTTAGATTAGACAAATACCATTCATTCTGATTGGCTAAGTTATATGCGAATATTTTAGCTGCAAGATGCAGGGTGTTGGACAGATGCTGCAACCTTGGCAGCAACACATTTGAAAGGAACCGACTATGCAAGGTTCACATCTTCTTTTTGCTACATCATCTATTTGTGAGACATTTCCTTTCTTGTTTGTCTTTATAATTGTTCGTCAAAAATAGAGCATAATTCACTGGTTTACCTTCTATTTTGTTGTGGTTGAATCAAAAGATTATTGCTTTGATTTGCACATCCACATCCCCTTCCTAAAAGATAAGATATAAAAGAAAATAGCACATTAGTTAGAAATAGACGATAGTGCTAGAATTATTGATATTTTTGTTTGTGAAGCCTTTTGGAGTCATGAGCTGTGCTAGTGTGCTGATTTAAATCTTTCGTATTAACCCAAGAAGAAGAATTTGTGACTTTGTTTAAGGAAACATTCTAATTAGTCTTATGTAACACCTTCATGCAACTATAAATATTTTTGGTCTCTGTAATGTATATTTGACAACAAAAGTGTTCCAATTAATTATTTGTTGAGTAGCCTTACTTTTTTTTTGGGTAAAGGGTTGTACCCGGTGAAGTATATTAATAAAAAGAATGAACGTACAAGAAAGAGTAGCAATGAACCACTCTTAACAATGGAAAACTACGTGCTTTGAACAAGCTCAAAACACGACAACCATACTAAGCTAGAGAAAATAAAAAAAACTTACTTAACTTATTCCTCTAGACCATGTGACACTAAACAATTCCCATCAGCTTCCATAAGCCAGCTTCCACGTTTCCATAAGCTTGCCCACTCTTGCATTCCTTTTGAACTTTATAGAAGCTAGCTTTAACCTTACAGAATCAAGAATGAACCTAGCCACCAGCTCAACTTTCTGATCTCCTTTCCCATGCACTCTGAAGTTGCGTTCCCTCCATAAAAAGTACGAGGTTGCTGCCAATAGAAGGCGTGCAACAATACCTTGAACAGATTTGTGTTTAGAGATAGGAAGAATCCATAGAATGATATCATCCCATTTAGATGACACTCCTGAAAAACCAGCCATGTCCAAAACAGTTTGCCAAACTTTAGATGAGAATGTGCATTCGAAAAACAAATGTTCGTGGGAGTCTTGTTGCGTCTTGCATGAAGCGGGCCCCACCTAAGTAAGACTTAGGTCAATATCAATTTCCCACCGTCCCCATTGTTTAAGGCCAGATCTTGAGTTTTTCAATCTCTTCGCTGCATAACTAGAACCAAGGTGTATAGGCATGTCTTGGAATTCGCATAAGCTTGACGAATAACAAGGTGAAACGCAAATCTTTCGCTTCCCGATCGTCATGATGGTATGCCAAACTCTCCGAGTAGAGAACTCATTTAAGAGTACATACATAAGGGCCTTTCCCAAAAGCAACCTTATCAACGCTGATCTTACATTAAGAAAAGGAAGCATATTATTTGAATAAAGCCGGATACACTACGAATCCAAGCAAATGGGCCACGCCCAATCTCCCCCTTCAGAAATAACATCAAAAACGTTAGTTTGAAGATCAAAACGCCCGCGTTCGTAACAGCACCGATACGAAACATGATTCATGAGAGGATTGAGATATCCCAATTATCAAACCAGCTGATGTGTGTTCGGCCATACCCCCAATGAACTCGCCAAAAATGTGGACGGATAGTATCGAATTTGGAGGGCAACTTACGCCATCCCACTCACATTAGAACCAAATCCAGGGGGGGGGGGGAGTACCCCCAAAAAACTATGATTTGGCCCCAAAAACTATGATTTGCCAATCCACATCACCTTAATCATTTTTATAAAACATTTTTTCATGAAAATCATCCAAAACGCTAACCTTTTTACCCAGAAGTAGAAACGTATGGTATGATATATGATACAAGTTTGGCCAATGTGGTTGCATAATTCATGTATTTATTGCATTCGTTTAAGGAGAATCAACTCGGTTTATATGTTTATATTTACCAGGGTAATGCACAGATGGGCAGGAAACTGTCTTTGAATGCTGACATAACATCTGGAGGAATACTTCAACTTTTTGTACCCATTTAAACACAGTAGAGAAATGAAACATAACATCGATTGACCATTCATAAGTACATGGGTCAAACTTTACAGTGTTATAAATCTTAATGTCGATTTGGAGCCTA
>LBNU01026728.1:151608-181626 GCA_014162995.1 Artemisia annua | reverse complement strand
CCAAGATGGACCGCTCGAACGTTATATTATAAAGACTGAATCAAGGTTGTTTATGGTATCCAATTGTTAATCCTACCCCAATCACAAGGGAATTTATGAGAAAGACTATTTCCGATGATGAGTCACAACCTATGAAAGAGGAACTAAGAAAGAGGATAATATATTGGTAATTGATTGACTCGTCCATTCCTTACATGTACATAAGAGTTGGTGAAGTGCTACACCAGATCATAATCGGTAACAATGGGAATCTGATAATCATCTATGAGAGCCTTCATAGTACAGGCAATAATGCTAGGGCCTATTGATATATGTTACTAAAAGCGACATAAGACAAGCACTGGTTTCATTATTACTAAAGTAATGAGAACGCATAAAATGCTTCTAGTAGGTTTGGCTTAAATAACGTTTCGAACAATTGTAGAATGGTCTAGCTACCAACGAGCGGAATGTAGAGGCTCCACGGACTAATCAAGATTTAGATAGTGATCAACATAGACCTATTTCATCATTGCCTGTCGGTGAAGTTCATGCTGAATTTATAGACAACTTATGATCCTAATGATGAGTCGTCAGCTACCGTTAAGGAAAAGTTGCAGAATTGCGTGGATTAAACCCTCAAAGTGAAGACGTTATAGCTGTTGATGAATTATACAGTAAGTACAAACAGCAACTAGTCCATCTATGCATGGAGTCACACCAAAAATTCTAATAAATTAAACTTTCTTACTAACCGAAACTAAGGTAGTACAACCAAAACTATATACAAACTCACTTTAAAATATCTTCCATTTGAAGAGATGTAATTCAAAGTTTTGCTAACAAATAGTAATAAATAGGTGCCTACCGATTTTTTAAAAATTCTTTGTTTAGGTTTCCTTATAACATGAAACGAACACAATTGAGTGCAGTTGGGTTACATTGAAAATCACCACAGGTGATGTTTTCAGGTGAAAGTAAAATCAAACTTGTTCATTGGAGCGAATTGCTTTTTCTACTCATAACTCAAATGTTCTTTTGGTGATCGTTCTATAGGTTAACATGCAATGAACTACTTTTATCGGACCATCGTACTATATAGGTTAACATGCAACGAACAACCTTTTATTGCCAGTTACCTGAATTCACTGATGAAATTACAATGGTTCGACGGCTTGAACTTGAATTTGAACCAAGATTTCCTCTTATGAACCTAATAACAACTTTGCAATTCAAATATAATCATTTTTTTTTAGTTCAAGATTTTTTTTTTTTTTTTTTTTTTTTTTTTTTTTTTTCTAAATATTTTAAAAGAAACAAAAATATGTTCTTGCAGACACTTGGTAATGTGTTATTTTAGGCACTGAATATTATTAGTTTTGATGAGAATATTATTACATTATCACTTTAAAAAGCAGTATAGATCAGTAGCCTTTAATTTTTAGCGTCAATATAATTCAATATAGTTACAAAAAACGTTTTTAGGTGAGTAATTAACCGGTAATATGACAACTGAAGCTTGTTGTAAATTAGTAACTAAAAAGCCGATACTAATATAAACATTGTCTATAGATCATAGTTATTTTTTAGTTCTTTGAACTACTGTAAACATGCATTAAAAATCATTACGGCGCATCATGCATATATTAGTTGTAATATTACTGAAAGCCGATACTAATAAAAAGAAGTATATTAAGTGTAAAAATAAATTAGTGTATGATGAAAAAAAAAAAAAAAAAAAAAAAAAAAAAAAGGTGATAAAAAGTCAAGAGACTAAAGGTGAAAGTCAACGCAAACCACAAGGACCATTACTGTACTTTTATAACTGAAAAGAAGTCAGAAGACGATCGGTGAAAGTCCACGCAAACCACAGGGACCATTACTGTAACTTTTCTAAGTGATAACCGGTCAAACAGGCCACCTTCCGGTCAATATTGCGTATACTATTTAAATTTTGAAAGTATTTTAGCGATACAAGTAATAGATTTAGTTGATTACGTATTTCGTTATTTTTGAGAAAGTTTGTTACGTATATTTTGACTTCACCAAGTTTCAGTATCTTTACGCAAACAACGACCCCAATTATCAAATGCTCCTGGAAAATGCAAGTACACCACAACCAATCATAACTACGACTCAATAAAACAACCCCGTACATATGATCCAAAGCACACTATGTAACAATAATTCATGTAAAAATTTCACAAAAAACGAACAGCCAAACTATCATACTATCAAAACTAAAACATATACACAATCACAAGAAACCCAAATTCCAAAATTAATTAACAGAAACTTACAACTTCAAACATGCAATTGAAAATTTGACTGTATGATCTTCTGTTTCTTGAATCTCAAATTAGGCGACAATATTAAGAAACCACCACCAAACACACAATCTCATACACACAACCTTATAATCACTCCATGCAATTGAAGATTGTGATCTTCCTGTTTCTTGAATCCCAAATTAGGTTACAATGCTAATAAACCACCACCAAACACGCAATCTCACACACACAGCCTCACAATCACTCTCCCTGTCACTCTCATACACGCTCTTATTTAAGCAATCCGTCGAACACATTTCGTTGAGGAGTATCTATCTAAGACACGCGACCATGAGCATAAGACACCTAATAAAAGCCAAAATAAACCAAAACGATTTCGTTTTGGTCCAATGTTATACCAATACATGAAACGGCATCGTTGAAAGGGCCAAAAAAACAAGCATCATTTTGGAGACCCTTAAAACGGCGTCTTTTTTCCACGGTAAATGTATTATAGAGTAATATATTTTAACTATAAATATAATATTAAATAAAAAAATATAAATGCAAGTTGAAACAAATTGAAAAGTAAATACGTAACAACATATTTAAATATACAAGCGGTGGTGCCCAACTTCACTTTCCGGGTACCAAAGACCCATATTTGCAAAGTAAGTGGTAAGTAAACCATTTCAAAAACTAGTTTCAATTTAGATCCATATTTACAACAAAAACTCACTAAAACACCATAATAACATATTTACCCGAAATATGTTGAAGTACATTGTACATCATGTATTCAAAACATGTACTTTTTGTATATAAGATATTTTTGTGTTTAGATTTTATGTATATGGAATTATCTTTTTTTTATTAGGGATAATTACCAAAATAGCCCGGTTGCCCTATGGCTAGGCATTTTTAGCCGATTTTTCAATATTATTGATTTAACCCGTGTTGCCCTGGGCAACAAGTGTACAGCCAACCAAAAAATGACAAGTGTCCCTCCAGTTGGCCAAAACACACAAAAGTTGCCCAAAAGACACAAAAGTTGCCCCAAAAAAAATGACACGTGGCATCCTGTAGTTGGCTATGTGTTAGTTGCCCAGGGCAACCCGGGCTAAATCGGGAATATTTAAAAATCGGGCTAAAAATGCCTAGCCACAGGGCAACCGGGCTATTTAACTATTTATCCCTTTTTATTATTTATAAAGTGTGTGTTGAGAGAGTGTGTGTGTGTTGGAAGAAAACCACGAAGGGTTTTTGTTTTATAGGTTTTTTGTTTTATCGGTTTGTAGCAATAATAAATGTCAATAAATACCATAATCTCAATGTTTTAAAATGTTTTATTTTTGTAATTCGATGTAATTTGTATTTTTATTTAAAAGAATGAAAAATCAGTTGGTTTGAAAAACTAAAAAAGAAAAAAAATTGCGGATCTCAAAAGTTAGATTTTGGCTTAAGTTACTGGAGAGTGTTTTTGGTTGTGTGGTCGAAATGTAAGAAAAAGGAAAAAACTGATATGGTACACATGACATTTTTGGTTTAAGTTACTGCTCTTATACCTAGGGATGTCAACGGGTCGGGTTTGGGGCGGGTTTTAGTGTACCCGTATCCGGACCCGTTTATAATATCCAAACCCGTATCCGCCCCATTACCCGCCGGGTACCCGATTAATATTATCCATCGGTTTTTCGGGTTTCCCCGCGGGTTTCGGTTATCCCCATTTGAATATTATATGGACAAAATGGCGGTATTAATATTAAGTCACACTAAAATCCACCGAAAAAATAAAGGAAAACACTCTAAAATATTCACTTTTTTTAAAGTTAAAGAAAATGAATATCGTATCAAATGATTTAACGCTTTTAAATAATTCATGTACATAATAAAATATGTTATGTAATAGAGATATGTATATAAAAAATATAATGGAAGAAATTATATATAATGTATATATATTCTAGTTAATTATAATAACAATAAAGCGGGTATAGATTCGGGTAAACGGATACGGGTACGGGTACGGGTACGGGTACGGGTAATTACGGGTACCCTTACCAGAACCCGTACCCGGCTAAAAAATTATATCAATACCCAAACTCGTATCCAAACCCGCCAACCCGCCCCCGAACCCGACCCAACCGGTTCGGGTTTCGGTTTTCCCTGTCGGTTTCGGGTGCTTTTGCCATCCCTACTTATACCCGTATAAGATATGAAAGTCTACCTAATTAAGGTTTAATTAATTGATATCGTAGTTAGTAAGCCAAACATTTATTTCATTATGGGCCTAAATATTATTAAAAGCTTAGGCAAAAAGTCGTGCTAATTATGTTAGGCAGCTTTAATAGGCCCAAGTGGAGTCAAGATAATTATTAGGCATGAACCCGCTCACCAAAGATTTATATAGAGGCAAATTGTGAGAAGCAAACACATATTTTGAGCAATTCCTACAAGTTTTCAGAAAAATAAAACTATCTCCAAGTTTCAAATTATGTGTATGAACTAGGAAACAAGAATTTACATTTACATTTACATTTACAATATATACAATCATCAGAGCCGTATTTGAGGGTGTGCGAGGTGTGCTACCGAACAGGGCCTCAAAATTTTAGAGGCCTCAAAATATATATCCTTTTATATATTTTAGAGCGTCAAAATATACTTCCAACTTCAAAATGTTACAATATAGGAAATATGCTCTAAATATCATCTTAAAGTGGTCTAGAGTGGCGAAGAACTCATTTAAACTTAAAGCTAAATGGTTACAATAAATTTTCATCATCATGTTTAGGCCTTATGAAACTTTTTGCACAGGGCCTCCGCTAACTCAGCTACGACACTGATGTTTGTGTAAAACCTTGTCACCTTACGAAGTCTCTTGTGAAGTCCTTCGGACGATGGCTGGTCAAGATTGTAACCTGCGATCACAATAAACGCGTTAGCCTCGCCCCGGGTTTTATTCCCAGGACCAAGCTCCGGCGTGAGAGTAAGTATGGGTTGGTGGGAATAAATATGTGTGTGTAAATATGCAGTAAATGCTAATCATATAAGTGAGTAAATGAGAAGTATTTATACTACTCCAAATTGTACCTGATTACTGTTCGGAATAGTGCATAGTACGAGCAGGTCACTATTCCATCATGGATTAATACTATAATCAATAATATAATAAAAGCGACTAATTAATTTTTGGTGTAACATGTGGAGGAAAACAAAATTTGAACTTTCATTTATACTTTAACCACCAATGGAAGAGGGAATGGCTTTTTATTTAGTGAATGAGTTACAATCGTTAGGAAAAATGAGATATTCTTTTTTGTCTTAAAGCTGTTGTTAGTATGTCATTAAAATTATTATCCACTTGATAAATTTTATGAGTTTCAAACGATTTGTGTAAAAAAAAAATTAATTGTTAGCTGAATGTAGGTTTTTTTTTTTTTTTTTTTTTTTTTTTTTTTTTTTCGCGGATAGAGAAACCAAGGATGCATATAGTTGTGCAAAAAATAATTTTAATTTCCAATATCGACATTTTAGGTTGTAGGAGAGCGTTAAACATTTTGAAAACATGTTTGAATGAAACTTTTTGAAAAACTAAAAAGTATATTCTGAATACTAGGCGAGTACCCGTGCATAGCAACGGAAATTCCTAGCGGCAAATAATTAACGATTTTTGATATTGTGGTGAGTGTTTTATATAACGTTCAAAATAAAACGTGAACCGATCAAAATATAATTGCAAACGGTTATACTATACGATAACTAAAATCTAGAAAAAATTCTTAACATCTATCAAACAATATATAAAATAATACAAACTGATCAAGAATTATACAAATGCAATATAACTGTAATGGTTTCTAGAAGAGATAAAATATTAATACAATGAAATAGCATTATTTTAATGATTGTCTAGAACAAAATTTCGTTGTGTATCTTCGAAAGCAATTGATAGTCGGGGTTTTCAAACGCTTCAAGGCATTCTTTAAATGTTACATCCGAAAAAAAGCAAATAATGTAGAGAAACGCATGTTGCTTTAATGAAGAGACTAATGATAAAAACAAAGTAAAATTATAGATCAAAATTGATATTTATTATGGAAAAACTTCTTATGGAGATTATAGATCGAAATTGATGGTTAACAACAATGACCCGAAATTTATGCATCTTTCTTCATAAGTTTTGACTACTTTAAATAAAGTTTGATTCAAATTTTTATTGACTTTTTTACAATTCAAAATTTTCAAGATTCAAGAAACGGGTTTTATATGTATTATTATATAAATTTTAATTTTTTTTTTACTCTTTTACAAATTTTAAATAGTAAAAGCTTTTACAAATAATAATAAAGGCGGCAGCGGTTTATATGGTTCGCACTTATTTTGGTGGGTGTTATTTTGTATTTGGGTATACGGTTTATAGGTACCAGCCCTTTGTGTCGAGGCACGGACACGGCACGGTGTACGGTCACTATTAGTTGATATTTAGCCTTGCCAATTACTGATGTAAATAAGCTTTGAAATCATTTTTTATTTGTTATCATTTTCCTCAAAAGTGACTTGTTATCAGGAACATATTAAATTGAAATATGAACTAATCTTTTATATAATAAAAGAATTACATCATTTCGAAGTTTTTTTAACAAANATTGCCCTATAAACCAATTGCAATATGAACCACCGATTACATATATTTAATATACAAAAATGAAGATTCATCGTAGTTTGAAATATGAACTAATTGCCCTATAAACCAATTGCAATATGAACCACCGATTACATATTTAATATACAAAAATGAAGATTCATCGTAGTCTTGCCAATTCATGTGATATATAGAAGAAGAATTCAATAGTTGCTAAAAATACTTACAAACTTTCCTCACTCGAGTCACGTTTCACTACATTATGAATTTCAAGTTTTCACTTTCAAGGTTTGACCAAGTTTCAATATTCCACTTTCGAAATTGACCATTCACCTATTATATGTAGTTAAGATATATGTAGTTAAGATTATGAATTTCAAGTTTTCACTTTCAAGGTTTGACCAAGTTTCAATATTCCACTTTCAAAATTGACCATTCACCTATTATATGTAGTTAAGATTAAGATAAGATGTATAAAAAAGATAAATCGTAAATATTAACTGTAGATAAAATTTATTATTTTTCTATTATCAAAAATATTATGTTTTACAAAGTTTTAGGTTTCATCAAATTCTTTATAAAAAGGAGTTTTTGCATATATCATTCCGAAAATGTATAATTGCATATATATCCAAAGCATGCATAAAAACCATTGTACTATGTGCATCAAAAACTTGTACAAAGGATATATATGCAATTATTCACTTTGGGAGGGATATATATGCAATTCTGCCTTATAAAAAAAAGACTTTTGTTTTTTTACAACTAAACGCAACTTATGTTTATTTGTAAAGAAAACAAAACACTTTTTCTAGAAGTCTTTTAAAGGGAAACTCAAAAAATAAACATATGTTTAAACTGAATATATTGTGGATATGTTTAAAAATAAAAAATAAAATAAAATAAAATAAAAAAAGTACGCTTTTTTAGGGTTAATGACATGTAATAGCAACGCACTTTCCCATTTATTCACATATCAGATGTGAACCCCAAAAAATACGACAATACCCATCAAACTTTCAAATTTTATTTCATTATCATACTTAGAGTCATCTCTTTGCACCGTTAGTCCGTTTTTATACATTTTCGTCCGTTTTTATATGTTTTCGTCCGTTTTTCTTACATTTTCATTATTTTATTACGTTTTCGTGCTTTTTTAAAAACGTATGAAAACAGGCGAAAAACATTTAAAAATGTATGAAAACGTAGAAAAACATATTTTTTAGTTAATTACAAACGATCGTTAGTCAAAAGGACTAATGGTGCAAAGAGATGACTCTAAAATGTATGATAATGAAACAAATTTGAAAGTTGGATGAATATTGTGATATTCTTTTGGGTTCGTATCTAATATGTGAACAAATGAGAAAGTATGTTGTTATTATATGTTAACCCTTTATTTTATAACTAACTTCAACAAAATGTACTTTATTTTTCTTTTAAATTTGTTTGGAACTTTGTTATATCTTTTTTTTTGCATTTTCACCTTTACAAGGCTGCATTCAAATAGTCAGGGGTGCTTGGTGGGGGTTAAGGGGAGGTGGGGAATGGGTAAGGTATGCATTAAGGGCTCACCTCCCTCATTCTTTGTGCTTGGTTAGTGAGGGGTTAAGGATTGATTACCCCGTATTGGGTAATCAACCATTATAGAGTAAATTGGGGGGGTAAGGTATTGATTACCCACCTCACCCATTCCTTTCCCTTTCCCCACTTTGAACCAAGCGGACCCTTAATGTGTGCTTAACTAGGATGGAGATTGTCTCAAGTTGGAAAATCAACTTGACTCAAGTTGGGGAAGTATGAGCTATTGGATTTGATCCAATGACTCAAATTAAAATAAGTTCTTTTGATTTGAGCCGTTGGATCAAATCCAATGGCTCACAAATGCCCAACTTGAGTCAAATAATGGGAGAGTATCCTCTTCCGCTTAACTATAGAAAAATTTCCTTGATTCTTTATCTTGATCTTTTTAGAAACATGAAGAGATTTTAATATTTAAATTAGTGATGAAAAATTGAAAATTTAAAAACCGTACTTAAATTATATTTTCTAAAAAAATAAAAAATTCAAGTAAGTTGTTAAAAAAAATATAAATTAAAAAAAAAAAAAAAAAAGTATGCAAAGAAAAATGTTAAGAAGTATAAATATCTTTTTCAAAAATTCTAGTTAAAATTTGAATATTAGAAGTTTAGTATTTTTTTTTCAAGTTTTTTTAAATAATTTTTAAGAAAATGTCACATTTATAAATGTAATATAAAGCAATCCAAAAGGTGTTTATTTCGGCTTATAGGTTATTTGGTTTTGAGCTTATAGATTGTAAGCTTAATTTTGAATCTTTTCCGCGCAATAAATTTTGTGATTTTTGGAAAAACATTCAAATTTAAAGTAGGAAAAAAGGATTGAAAAAGTGTTTGTAGGTAGCCTTGCCTGCCATGTTTGACCCATTAAACAAACGCCATTTCTTCTTCTGAAGTCTAAATCTGTGTATCATCAATCACTCATTCTGATTCCTCTTAATCCCTCAATATCATTAGTAAGTTTCCCATATTTCTACTTTCAATTAGAAATGAGAGTATCTATTTCTTTCTTTCTAGTAATTAATAAAGTTCAGATAAGAATTTTAGAGGGCCGCATTTCTTTTCGGCTTATATAGCCGGTTTATGGCTTATTTGGTTTTGGGCTTATGTTTCATAAGCTCGCTTTTTTTGTGGCTTATTTTCAAACTTATATAAGTTCATTATAACATAATAATAAACTTATATAAGCCGGAAAGTTTCAAAATAAGCCACAGCTTATGAAACATAAGCCCAAAACCAAATAAGCCATAAACCGGCTATATAAGCCAAAACAAACACCCCCTAAGTGTGTTTAAGCTAGATGCATGAGGGTAAAAAAAAAAAAAAAAAATCACTTTTATCGCAAAATAAACAAATAAGTAGGTCCATATACAACAGCTTATCTGATGATTAAGTACAAACAATATTGGTGTTACAATCTTAAAATAATACATCATAAGTGTAATCTTGTTATTAAATATATATATTGTTTTATATTATCTGTATCTATATGCAGCATCCTTCCGTCCATAGTTTCTCGTCCCCATTTGCTTGCAAATTAACTTCTTACGGCTGCTGGGACCAGAGATATCTGTTGGGGTGTAATGCACTAAATACCAGACGCCTTTTGTGCACGAAATATTAATCGTCTAGCGAAATGGACTTAGCAAGTTATGTTCCAACTGCTTTCATGGAATCTGTTAAAAACGCTTCTGAGCTCATCACATTTGCATATGACGTGCCTTTTGCTCGGGCTGTTGTCTTTGGAGTGCACATTGGAGGTATGCCTTTTAGCTCAAGTCTTGTTACCGAGTCCCTTGAGAAATCCGGTACCGAGGCTGACTTTTTCTTTCGTGTTGACTTTTAGGCCATCTGTTTGTGGAAGGGCTACTCTTAGTAGTTATCATCTTTTTACTGTCGCAGAAGAGTTACAAGCCGCCTAAACGCCCGTTAACGACCAAGGTATGACTTTTTTCTTTAATTACTTGATGTGACGATTTGAAATTCTAATATGTTTTCGGATGTTTTGCAGGAGATAGATGAGCTTTGTGATGAATGGGTACCCGAGTCTCTTATCCCGCCTGTAACTGAAGAGATGAAAAGAGAAGCTCCGGTACTCTCAAGGTATTTTCCTTTTTTCTTCTTTCTCTATATCTTTGGGGGATCAAATGGACATGTACTCAAATTTATAGTATTTGTTTAGGCTGAAGGAGGGTGATACCTAGGGTAAATTTTGTTAATATTTGATCCAAAGAATAAACTTATGTTAATATTTGATCATAAACTTTATAGGATCCACGATAACTATTTTCATTACAAATTAATGTTAGAATGTTACATTCGATGAATTTTTTGAATATGCTAAATAATAGGATTACTTGCCATGTACCTCTGATGTCCAGTTTTGAGCTCCCATTTTCATTTCTCCTCTCACCGTGAAAGACAGAAATAAAATTTTAAATGTTAAAAAATGACCTGAACACAGTCTTGTCATTGCCAAGCATGCGGAAGACAAACTTTGCATCGCATACTGTGTTTTCAGTTAAAGAAAACAAATTACCTATATCTGATTCTTTCATGTAACGATCTGAAATTTGCATCACTTACAGTGCTGCAGGACCTCATGCAACAATAAACGGCAAAGAAGTGATTAACTTTGCTTCAGCAAATTACCTTGGATTAATGGGACACGAGAAGTTACTTGTGAGTAACCTACTCTCATATTTACTTCGATTATGTGGTATAGTTTCATTTATATAAATTCAATATGGCAGGATTCGTGTAGTTCTTCCTTGAAAAAATATGGCGTTGGTTCTTGTGGTCCTCGTCAATTTTATGGAACCATTGGTACATAAACCTTCTACTGTGTTTATAAGTTTTGGAGAGCCACTTTTGACTTGTTCATTTTCTTTAGATGTTCACCTTGATTGTGAAACCCGAATGGCGGAGTTTTTGGGAACTCCTGATTCAATTCTCTATTCGTATGGACTCTCAACTATGTTCAGTGCAATTCCAGCATTTTGTAAGAAAGGAGATCTTATTATTGTGTGAGTATATATTACTATGCTATATGATTTCTTGCTCTTTGCTGAATCGTACTACATCTGTTTGAAAATTAATTATACAATTTGAGTTTAAAATCAGACAACATATCCAAAGTTGACTTGATTTTCTCTTTGTGTTAGAGATTGTTATTGCTAGCACTTTTATGGTCATAAGAGAGTCTTTCTTGATTTTACTCCATAGAAAATACAAACTACCATTTTCTAAGTGTTCATTATTATCAATTGTTAACACATAGCAAATGAGCCTTGGGGACCAATGATATACCTATTAACTGAACTAGCATCTTACCCGTGCAGAGTGGCGGTCACAATTAATTTGCGTTGTTATTTTTAGTTTTTTGCTATATTAGAAGAATGGTGTGTGTGAAAACTAAGGGCAAAAAGAAAGTAAAAAGAAAGAGAGTATCGCGGGGAAATTTCAAATTTTTGAAAGTTGAAGGGGGGGATTTTTAAAAGTTGATGGTCGGGTTAAGTTTGGAGTGTCTAAATCTTAAAATGAGGCTTGGAGTGTGGTTTGGGATTTGGTTGGGGATATGTATGCTTTATAGTATAGATGACATAAATGAATTTATGGTTAATATTGTAGGGACGAAGGCGTTCACTGGGGGATACAAAATGGGTTATTCCTGTCCAGAAGTACAATTGTATACTTTAAGCACAATGACATGCAGTCACTACGGAGTACATTAGAGAAAGTTACTCAAGACAACAAGCGAGCTAAGAAACTGAGACGCTACATCGTTGTTGAAGCTGTTTACCAGGTATTTCTAGTCAATCATGCTTATGGTTTTTTTATTCAACCTCAGAGTCTGATTAAGTTGACCTCTGGACTAGCAGTAAGGTCATAGGCTTTACTCACGCACACCCATAGGGAGAACGAAGTGTGTATTATATTGTTACAATCAGAAGTCTTAAATAGTAGTCAACGAAATAAGTAAATATTGTCTTTTTACTCGGATAGATTTGATGGGCTTGGCAAGGCAGTCTAATGGATTCACCAAGCTATTTGACAAGCTTGGTCGCCTTGTCTAAAGTCCTAACTCCTAGTGGATAGAGAATTCTCATGATTTTTAATATAATGTTTTCGAAATGTTCAGAACTCTGGTCAAATTGCACCACTGGATGAGATTATCCAACTAAAGGAGAAGTACAAGTTTCGTGTTCTATTAGATGAGAGCAACTCTTTAGGCGTGCTTGGAAAATCTGGTAGAGGTCTAACTGAACACTACCAAGTTCCGGTACCCCTCTTACTCTCTCTTAGCTCTCTGTTTGTTTGGTGGTCATTATTCTGTTTGAAGTTGAGAAGGTTAATGCTGGTCTTGCCATCGCAGATTGATAAGATAGATATAATAACTGCTGCCATGGGACATGCACTGGCCTCAGAAGGTGGGTTCTGCACAGGAAGTCATAGAGTTGTTGATCACCAAGTACGTACACATTTTCATTATATCAACTTAAAACAAACTTGGTTGACATTTGAGGTCAACTGTATTGTTTTGGATTTCAAAATTGGTATGGATTTGTTAAGTTCGGGAACATGGCTGATAAATTCATCAAAATGTCTGATGATTATAATATTTAAAACTAATATGGATTTGTTAAGTTAAATAGGATTATAAGATGGCCATATGTTTATGTAGCGTCTCAGCAGCTCCGGCTATGTATTTTCTGCATCTCTTCCCCCATACTTGGCAAGTGCTGCAATTGCGGCTATGGATGTCATAGAAGAAAACCCTCAACTCATAACCACCTTAAGAGAGAATTCCAAAAAATTAAGCACAGGTTTGTCTCTCCACTTTTAAATAACAAATTACTTCGTTTGTCGGATGAAAGGTACGGTGTTTCATATTTCAGCTTGTTGCATAATATGCACATTAGTTCCTCTGTGCAAAAATTATTTTAGTTATTTTCCCGTTATGATTATCTTGATTATAATTATATTGATTTGGCCTAAAAGTTGCCTCTTTATAAGGAGGTTTCACACGTTGTTTTGACTAATACACATCTCACTAGATTTAGTAATATGAAATTGAAAGCATGCTCGCCTGATCTTTTTGCGAATTGCAGGATTGTTAGGAATACATGGCCTGGAACTTACAAGTGATATAATGTCACCACTTGTTTTCCTCCGTCTTAAAAAATCCACAGGGTCCATGAAGAGTGATCTTCAGTTACTCGAAGATCTAGCCGACCGGGTAAGTGTTAACCATTATTTCACTTATATGCATCTTGATTTTTATTCTTTTACTGTTTAATGTTGTGGGCTGGGTTATATGGTGTGCTAATTTCAGTCTCATGGGACCATAGACGAAAGGAACCTCATCAATGTTTTTTTTTTTTTTTTTTTTTTTTTTTTTTTTTTTTTTTTTTTTTTTTTTTTTGGGATGCCAAATAACTGTCACACTGTTCAACCTCTGATGAGGCATCCAAGTTACTGTGTTAATATTGCTTTTTTGGTTACTTAAAAGCTTGCAAATTCCAGGTACTGAAAAACTACTCGGTTTTTTGGTAACAACTTCAAAAAGATCGATAATTGATAAAATGCAATCTTCCTGTTGGGATCAGAATATATGTTTCAGCAGCTCACACGGAATTTGATATACAGAAAGCATGTGATTCATTGAAGAGTGTTGCAGCTTCTTTATTTAAAGATCAAAACTAAACACTATGACATAACACCTCGTCATTGAACAATTTTGTATAAGAAATATTCACGAATGCAATTCTTTATTTTTAGTAATGATTTATTTTATCATTTCTTTACAAGCTAGTGCTTTTCTTCTCATATTTCCAGGTTTTTGTCCTGTAAACTTCAGAATTTCAGTTTAATCTTAATTCACATGTTTTATCTTGATGTACTGTCTGTCAATTATATTTCTGCCTCGAGCTAACCAATAGAGAATATCAAAGTGAAACTGTTAAATCCTTTTGCTTGTTCAAATTACTAGTTGAATTTATCAGAAAATATTTTCCTTTCTCCAATTTTTACCTTTTCATGTTCTGCCATCTGATTCGGGTGACTAAGAAATACGAAAGTTATGACTTAAAATAACAAGGATTCCCTTTTATACTGTCTAAAATGGGAGTCTACAAGAAACATTAAAACATGAAAACCTTTATTAATGCATAAAACAAAACAAAACAAAATCATGCATAATAATATCCTGTTTGTTGTCCTTTGCCACTGTAAGCTGCAAGACGTGCATTAATCTTGGCAAATGCCCCTTGGCCTTGCATTCCGTCGCTTCCATACTGCTGCCACACCTGTTGTTCTTGCACAAGCAGATTCTGCTTCCTCTCCATGTCAGCAATCTGCACATATGCAGGCGGTGGAACTGTGAGCGATGCTGCAAAGGGATCCTGTGAGCCGACTGATTGCATGGTCCCATCGGGTGCTGGCAATGCTAACATCGGTGTTGCAGTTCTCGCCAGTCCAGGCATCACAACACTACTGGAACTCCCACCACTCAGCTGATTATTGGTTACATGTTGGTTTACTGTTCCCTGATCATACATACCATTTAACAGTAAAGAATCAAGACCACCTGCCATGTTAGCCTTCTGTCTCGATAGATTACTAACTGATTCTACCAGTGCTACTTCCCAGTCGGCTCCTTCTGATGAGAAAACTTCCCATGTCCCTTTAGTTTCGACATCTGCAGGTGCAGAAAACAAAGCAAGTGCCAAGTTATTCTCACGAGCATCAGCTGACATAGCATCATCCTTTAGATTCAGCAGGTCTTCAGTTGGCAAGGGACCCAAATTCATGGAAGCCAGTGGTGGAGATGATGGTGGGGATGGAGGAGTTGGTGGTGGGTTGTGACTTTCAGGTGGAGGAAGCGCCTTTATTTCATTCATATTTGGTACTGTTTCATTGCTAATCTCATGGTTAGACACATTCTTATTTTCCCTTAGAATTCTCTCTAATCCTCCCAAAATGTCATCAGTAATCTTTTGTACCTTTGGGAACTCTGATGATCTACCAACACCAAGGTCCTTACACCAGTCATAATAACCCACAAGTTCATCACTCATTTTCGCTGCATAAACACATTCATCAAAAGCCTTGACACCAACATCATACTCAAGTTGTGGAAACCGGTCAAGCAAAACTCCCAACGCCTCACACATATCAGCATAAACCCTGAAACTTTCCTTCAAGATAAGATGAAGTGCAAAAATCACCATCTTACTATTCTTTGCATTCCCAGTAGGCCTACAAGATAATACCCGATCAAGAAGACAAAGCAACTGATTCAATCTTTCTATAACCTTATATGTCTTCATCTCCTTTACTGGACTAACGACTTTCTCATCTTTTCTACCACCTCGTTTAACCAATTCATTCAAATCATCATAAGATCTCGACACTTTACTAAGTCCATACCTAGGGCCACCTTCAAAATCACATATACCACTCACCCTTTGCTCAAAAGAAGTGAACTCAAGCTTCTGATCAAGTAACATTGAATAATTTTTCACAAAACCAGAATGATCCCACGAATTTGAATGAGCTTCATCACGGAAATCAGACATATTCACGACCCTAGTCCCCTTTCGGCTTGCAAACATTATCTCTTGACCAAAAGCAGGATCCCCGTCAACTAACAATCTGTGTATAAGCATCAACGCCTTCAACGCCACAATCCAATCATGCGTTTTACTCAATCGCTTAGAAATTGTGCTCACACATGCGCTTACATAACTTCTGGAGTAAGAAGTATAGTTAATAATATCTCGTATGTATTTCTCTTCAGCCGGTTCCTTGTCATGGCCCGTTGCCCTTACTATAAGCACCTCGAGATCAGGTGCCACATTGCCTGCAACTTTCGCTATGCTTATACTTGTTTGGTCTTTAACCACACCGATAGCCTTTCTAATTGTGCTTGAAGCCATAGCTAAAGTCTAGTACTCACAACTACAGGTTGAAAAGCAACTCGATTAGTACCAACGAAAGCCAAAAACCACTAGTAGGATATGTGGTTTAAGTTTAGATAATACAGTAATTACTACAGTTTCTTAATAATTATATCATTACTATCAAATCAATGGCTACTAAAGCTGCAGGCACCATAAATATTCAGACTAAAATGACTGCTAGTCATAGTACTCGGAATATAACTAAACCAATTCACGGGTTGTTTGGGATTGCTAGTCATAGTACTCGTATAATCCGTATCGAATACCTAAATAGAAATCGTACATCAAATGTTATTTTCCATTTCAAGTCTTAGCATATTGATAATCAAATTATCGTGTTTTTTTAAGCATCAGAGATAAGGGGTTGTTTGGGATTGCTAATGCAAACTCATCATCTTATTATTGTGTTTATTATATTAGATCGCGCAAATAATCATCAGTGATTTTGACAATCAATATAACAATAACTTATTATAACACGACCCGGAAAGCGTATAAATTTCTAGTTGATTATCTGATTAATTAGTGTCCTTTTTATCCGCAAAATGATAATCCAATATAAAACACAATCCCAGAAATCGTATCATATTATTCGATCGAGCTGATACATCTGATCACTGCCATATTCAACAAATCAGATGTTCCACATATACAGATCTTTATAAATATCCAAAAGGGTTAAAAATACATACCAGAACAATTCTTGATGGACTAAAAATACATACAGATCTTTAACAAACATGCATGCACCTGATCAATAAAGATCATTGTCAAATGAGAATTGATATATACATGCATACATATTAAATCAATACGTATAGAGAAAGAAAAATGTTACCTAGTGAAAGAGAAAGATTTGATTAGTTATAACGGAAAATGGACTGTTTCTTGTTTTGTTTGCTTAAACCTCTTCAAATTCTTTCTTTCTTTCATGCAAAGGGGTTTTAATAGTTTTCCTGTGCTGTGATGTGGATATTTATAAAATAATCCTCAAGAAATTTAAAGTTTTATTAGCGGTCCTTCTACAAATTAAACATATCAAGCGTTGAAACATCACTAGGTACATTTTTGAGGTGGTCAGGGAAGCGGTCACAGCCTCACGGGGATATTCCTGCGTACATCTTAGTCAAAGACATGCGCTTCCTGAGTAACGTAAAAGAAAAACCTGATCCGTTTATCCGTTTAATAAACTAGTCGACAATACTTGAGAATTATTTATTGATATAACATCATAAAAAGTTAAAAATAGCTAAAATGAAATAGTAGATTAAATGGATTAAAAGGTGCTTAATAAGTTAATATAGTTATTTTAACAGTCTAATTAGTATACCGTTTTTTATATTAATAAGAAATATACGGAGTATCTCATCCCTTTATTGGTAAAGATTTGTGAAATCGAATGCATTAATAAGTCACCTTGACACCTTTTTTAATCAAAGTTACCCCTAAATTACCTCTAAAATCTATAAAATTTACACTAGCCGTCGCAACTTTTGGGGAGGCCGGGACCCTCCCCTGCCCCTTAAAAGGTCCGCCCTTGATGATGATAAGAGCCCCCTCGGTCATTATAATATGGCCCGTGTTCATTTTCGCTCATATGCTTGGAGAAGACCTACTAACACTATGTGTAACAGGACCCTCAATCACGCGTTGGTGAGGGATGCAACGCGCTCTTCGTTATAAAACCCCCTCATTCACGCTCTTTGATAAGAAAAAGAGAGATGTTGTTCGATAGAACGACATGCTTCTGATGTTAATTTGTTTTGTATGTGATATTGGTTTTTTGAGTATATTTGTTATAAGTGGGGAATGTGCCGTGATGGTGATGTTGATTACCCATAAACCCAGTCTAAGAAAAAATATGACAACACCTTCTTATTTGAGCTCTTTGCACAATTGGACACTCTTTACGACATTTATGGATATAGACAACATTGTTAGCGCCCGATCGGAGTTGATGGCTAGGACCCACGTTGACGAATAAGAGAGTGCCACGTACATGATCTAGCATATGACATATCGTCCTTTAACTGGTTCACGCCACACTAGATGTGGTGGTCGTGTAGGTATAGCAGGTGGATGGAATCGGTCAAACTGACAAACCGACTTTTTATCAATTACACTGTTGGATGGAATCGGTCAAACTGACAAACCGACTTTTTATCAATTACACTGTTGATACTTTTCAATTTCTTGTCGCTTTTATGCTTCATGTCATTGGTTGTATGGTCATGGAATAGAAAGAAAAAAAAATGAAGGCAACATACAGTGGCGGAACCAAAAAAGTATATATCACATGAAATACTTAACTTAATTAAAAGATGGGTAATGTTATAACTTATAAGTACCACTTTTTTTACAAATGAACCCCCCCCCCTCTTTCACCCCCTCTTTTTTTTCCTTTTTATTATTTTTTTATTTTTATAATTATATTATAAAACTGTGAAACGGAAAGTGCGGAATAAAAATATATAAAGTTTAACCAGTCAAAAGTATTAAACTGACAAAAAAAATATGAAACAGAAACTCTGATAAAAAAAAATTATATTATACTGTAAACAGATGAACAAAAATGAATCTTTTGTACTTTTGTGGTGTCAAGACTACTTTCACCTTTTACCATCTCAACAAAATCCAAATCACAAAAACCATGGATTTCATCGATCTAAACACCTTAAAACATGACAACTCTATCTAAACACCTCAAAACATGACAACCAAAACAACGATTGAAACATGTTTTCAAAAAACTTGTGGTTGGCAGTTTGCAAGCGGTGGAAGTTTTGTTATAGCGATCTCTCTAATCTTAATGCTATCAGATTATCTTATTCGGACTTTAGTGGTCACTTCACTTCGTACCTACATTTAAAATAATTGAGGTTTTATGTGTTTGACTTACTGGGTGGGTGTTAGGGGGGGGGGAGAAGAATATTCGACTCACTTCAACCTGAGAAAGGTTACGGTCTTAGCTATAATCTAAACCAAAAAAAGAGTCACTATTAGTGCTAGCGTAATAGACTATTTTTGTATGGCATTATACTCGTTGTAATGTTCATATACTTTACTTATAGTCCAAACTTATAACCTTACTGCTTTATTTCAAACCTATGAACTCACTAGCTTTTTGCTAACATTTTAAGTATGTTTTCTCAGGTGCTTAACTTATTGATGTATGATGATTCTCAAGGGATGGCATGGCATGGGTCGTAGGCCTTATCAGACGTGTTTCTTGCACAACTATGACCAATTTTGTAATATGGGACAACTTTATTTCGCATGCGCTAAATCAATGATGCAACTTTATTTATTTGAATTAATACATTTTCTAAACGGATATGCCAATCCGTTCTCTATTACTTTGTGCTCTGATCCAATACGTCGCACCCCAGTGACCTGAATGCTTCCGCTGTAACAAACAAAAATGTTTTCTTAGGTGCTTAACTTATTTGGGGTGTTTAGAACATGATGTAAGATGGTTTTTTGTGTATATATTGAGAGATAGTTAGTTGTCGTTAAAAAATATGTTTTTAACGTATAGGTCGTCCGTTTATTGAAAATAACTTATACCCCACCAAACTATAGATTTTTTTCGTTTACACCAATTTTGGTCAAATTTAGTCTCGATGATTATCATAAGACAACAATGAACCCAACATTAACATATTAATATTATACGAACAAAAAGCTAGTCGCAAATTTCATTTTTATCCTTTAAATTACTTTTGATACTATTTTGTCACACTAGAAATATGGGTATAATTGGTATTTCACATCAAACTTGTAAATTGTATTGCTATTATAAGTTAGACATTGGTTTCTTAATTATGAATTACAATTTTCGGCCACGAGTTTGGCTACAATTGGTGTAAATAAAAACAAACACATAATTGGACATTTGGACGCCCTATAAGTTAGTTATAATAAACGAGCATCTATATGCTTAAAGCTTAAGACTTTTGTGGCCTTTATATAAAATTTCCCTTTCTCGAAGTTATTCGTAGAGGCTATTTATGAGTTTATTGTAAAATTTATAAATTCAGTAGTCCTTTTCTTTTTGTCTCAAAAGCTTGCTTATGATCTTAAGGGTCCGTTTGGTTTATAAGTAGGGTTAAAATAGGAATTGGATTTGGTTTATGATTTGTATTTGATGTAGGTTTAGGAGAAAAGTTATATTAATTTATACATATTTTATAATAAAATCTAGAAAAAATATTAATAAAAAAATAGATAAATTAAGTAAATAGTAAAGAAAATAAAGTTTACTTAATTGGACATCGTGTGGTGTAGGGGGAAAAAATGCAACTACTAGAAAGAGATTAGCAAAACCCTTCAAACTAGTTAACTTTTGTAAGAACTCAAATATTTGGATCATATAAGTCCTATTTTCAAGTCTAAGCCCGCACAAAAACAGTTTATATCATAGTTAAACCCAATCTCTTTCTTCAAAACCTTCAAACCAAACTTACCCTAAATGTATCTGCTCATAATCCTAAAAGAGTGTTTTAGTAAGCTCATAAACCATTTTTTAGAACGACAACTTTTTACAACCTACACCACCTATATTACAAATTTTATCTCATATGTCACCAACAATACTTAAACCCACAACCTTTAAGTTGATGGATCACTCACATACCGTTGGGCAAAGAAGCCTTTGGTAACCTCATACACCAATTAACTAAGCTTAAAAACCACTTTTTAAAAAAATAAAATTTTAAAATTTTTACTAATCTCATAAGTAAAACAAATAAGCTTAAGCTTGTAGTTTGGTTAGTCTAACGCTGCTTTCTCGAGATTTTAAAAAGAGAAAAAGGAAAGAAGTGACATGTAAAGAAAATAATTGATAAGAAAAGAAAGAGAACTACTCAATTTTATTTGTGTTCTTGAATAAAAAGAAAGTAAAAGAAAGTTGACATATTTTATGTTCTCGAGTTAAGAGAGAAAGAAAAGAAAATGACACTTTCACATTTATGCCCTTCATGTGTACTAATTAGCATTTTGAATAACAACTAGTAAAATTATTAGATGCCGAGTTGCCCACTACCCACATGTGTTTTGTAACAACAAAACCAAAATAACATATAACCTCAATGCATTATAACAAATTAGGCGAGTACCCGTGCATAGCAACGGAATTCCTAGCGGCAGATAATTAACGATTTGTATGTATATATGAACCAATATGATTAGTGTTACGCTACAAAATTGGTCAATGAATATTGCAAGGTGAAGTATTGAATTTGTTTTGATGAAGAAGATGCATCAGCAGGTTTTTTCACCGTGCTTTCCTCTTGCAAACTGTTTTCTCTGCAGTAATTTGACTTTGCTCCCTGAAAATTAGATCACAATGAGTATTACATAATATTGGTTTGTAAAGTTTAGAACAAATGAAACATTTCTGAAAATCAGATCACAATGAGTATTACATAAGATTGGTTTGTAAAGTTTAGAACAAATGAAACATTTTCTCTTTATAACAAAATTTTCAATTCAAATTGTAGTTATTACGAACAAATGAATGTGAATGACGTGATACTTACTTGGAATATAGTTCCGAGTTTGTTCATTGCTTTAGCCCGCTGTTTGAGCCTAACCTTTGGAACACTACTATCTTTGAGTACCTGAAGTGGATACAAGAATTATTTCTAAATGAAGAAAGGCGCATAAATGTCATACGGAATGTATATCTATTTGAATCTTTGAATATGAAACGATTTAGGAGGTTGTATACAATAAAATTTCTTGGACACACAATCAAAGACTCAAAAATTGTACAACTTCCTATCTAGAACGAAGAATACAATGCATGAACTTACCGGTTGATAAACATGGGATAAGGTTGTCTCAATATCTACAACATTGAGTTGCCACAGGGAATTAAACATTGCATCCTTTTTACTATTAATAACTTTTATTATCTCCTCTTCTTTAGCTTCTAATTCAGTCATTTTCTTCAACTCCTCCATTGTATTAATTAACTGAACGGCGCCTACATAGAGCAAATATGACATTGTTAGGTTCATTTTTTATATCAACAATACTGATTGTTTAGTTTTAAAATACTGAACCTGAAGCGGCTAAAACTTGTGATTTACACTGGTGTCCCTTATCCCTCACCCATTCTGCAAAATACGGGACCTTCCTATATCTTTCTTTTGCCAATTCCTTTGCACCTTGCCTTGTGTAAATGTAGCCGATGGTGTGTAGCATAGCCTCACCAAAAGCTGAACCCTCGATGGGTGCCTGGAGAAGCTCACTCATAGGAAGATCTGCCATGACGACAGAAGTGGTAGAAACAGTACGAATCTCGGATTCGACTGCGGGTGCAGAACGTCGACGTCGTCTTCGAGGAATTCTGCCAAGCACACGTAATGAGCTTGTAGACCTAGAAGAACGAGTGCGCATGCACTAGAAACAAAACCAATCGACAAAGAAAACTTGAAATCTTTTTATTTATTTATTTTTCTTTTGTTGTCTTTTCTTTTTGTTAATCGTTACACCAATCGAAACCTTTTTGCTTTAAAAGCTAATCGGGCAACAACTGATTTCACGATTATTTTTCTGTTGTTGTTATTTGGGAATGGTTTACAACCGCCCTCCTTCAACGGAAGACGGAGGATGTTTATTATATTTTTGGTGTTTTTGTTGAATACTTGGTGACAAGTATTCTTTTTTTTTTCTTTTTCTTTTATATATATTAGAAACAAAGAGAGAATATTTTTGTGTTTCTTATGTTTTTGAAAGATGAAAATACGATATATATACGGTAAATATACAATGGATAGACGATATACACAAGTTGTGTTTCAAAAACACGATACTGCAAGACGTTTAAGACACGCGACACGCCTCCCCGGCAGCGGCGCCAAATTTTGATTGGCCCAGAAATGTCAACTAAAGTCAACCAAGGATTTGGTCAACAAAAGTCAAGTCATTTAGGGCTCAATGCAATGATCCAAGGAGTATAGGAGTTCTTCCCGGGTCGTTATGTCCCGACGAAGCGTGAAATTGTGTTTAAAACGATTTTGAGATCAAGTGATTATGAAACGATGATTGGTGAGAGAGATTAATTGGAATTAAACTATGAAATTATGAATGAAATTGATAAACAAATACTACAAATGATTACTGGAAATCTGGAAACGTTTACAAATCTAAAAATGTACGTTACGTTTAATTAAACGTCTACGTACGAAAATAAAAGTGAAAATTAAAATCTATAAATACCTAGATGATGAAAAAAATATTTTTACAATCCTAATAATAAAAGAAAATTTTAAGAAAAAGAAAATTATTTATTAGACTTTTTAATTATTTATTATTAATTAATTACTAATTACTAGTTAAACTAATTTAAATTAAAATAAATACTAAACTAATTTAGAAAATTACCAAACTTTTTCTAAAACTATTTAACAATTACAGAAGTCCTAAAAAATTATAAAAAAATTTCTAAACTTTATAAATAAACTATTTTAGATTTAATTTACTTAATTACCTATTAAAAGCTAATTAGACTAAATTAATTAATATTAAATAGCAAATGAACAGTAAGAATTAAGAAACTATTTTCTAAAAATACTATATAATTAATAAAATCTAGAAAAAATATAAAAAGATGCTAGAGATTAAAATTAAACACTAACTGATTTTATTTATGATTTTCTACTTAAAACTAATTAAACTATTTTTAATTACTAAAATTACCAAATGAAAAGATAAAATTATGAAAATTTTTCTAAAAATACTTAAGACTAACAGAAACCTAGGAAAAATATAAAAGCTACTAAGTATAAAATAAAAAAAATAGAAAATAAATTAAAAAGATAAATTCTATTAAATAGAAGCTATCACTAAAATTAAAAGTGATGATTTTTGATTTTTCTTTTTACAAAGCTGTTAAACAACTGAAAAGAGACAACTTTTACAAAGACCAACTTGTTCAATCTCAAAGTACACTGAATTCTCAGTGTACGGAGGAAATGGGACAATCTAAAAGCACTATGCAGCCCTATCAAATGAACAAATTATGGAGAATCAAGCATGCACACTTCAAACCACCTAGAATGGCATCACAAATGCTCAAGAGCCAAGAGTTAAAACCTATTATTAAAGATTGTGCAAGCCAATGAAAACTGCTAATTGGACTGTGCACAGGACAAGGTTTTAAGAAAGTGGTCTAATTAAGCACTAAGTTAAGCACTGAAATAAGCAAACTAAAATTTATAAAAAATACTAGTAACAAGATTAGCAACAACACTACAATATTACAGAAGCACAGAATCAAATTCCATGTAATAAGACCTACACAAAATTATTTTCTTTATTCAAAAACTGCATACAACCATTTTTGACTTTTTCTAAGAACATGCAAGTTTGACTTATTTGAACTTTAATTTGATTTTTTGGACTGATAATGATATACTAATTCATGTTAAAACTAGATTAAGCTACAATTAACAATTATACAATGAAATTCCAAAATCTAAATCCAAAATCCTTAACAGTTAAAGTGGAACATGAGAATCAAAGTGATTTTGACTTTTGCTTATAAGAACTCTGGATTTTACACTTTCACTGAACTTCTATGACCTTAAATGAGATGTGTGAACCAAAGTTAACAACAACTACATCCTATACCACAGTTCATTCAGCAATTCCAAACACCACTTTAAATGTATGATTTTGAGATTTTTAGAGCATAACAATGATTTAGACCATGATTCTGACTTTTAAGCATGTAAGATGATGTTGTAAGATGAATAGACAACAGGAACATCAATACAAACAACAAAGACCTATGTATCCATTTTATGCTTAAAATCTCGGTCAAAAAATTAAATTGAGCAACCAAAGATCTCAAAGAACAAGTGTGCAATATTATGCTATAATCTATCTCAAATGAACCTAATAAGCACAAAAAACACAGTTGTGATCAAAGATAAGCAGTTAAACAATGAAAAGGAAAAATTGAGCAAAAGGCTTACAAGGTGCAACACAAGCTAAGCCAAGAACCAAGGACCTTAGAACCAACCTATAGGCTTCCCATGAAGCCACTAAACCCAATCCATTCAGCATTCACCATCTTCTTTCTTCATTTTTCTTCAAATCTGTTTTTTTTATTTTTCTTGTAATTTTCTTGAATATTTTGTATTTCTGCCCTTTTATCCTAAACTGATTTTAAGGTAACTAAAAGCTTTTATAAGCTTTCTGGGAACTTATGTTGCCTACTTTAGTCCATATTAGCTACTACAACAACATATTAGAAAATTGAGATTTGGAACTTGAAATTGCAATAAACTGAATTCACACGATACTTTTAAGATTGATTACTGAAAAAGGTTCACAATACAATAAGAAAGCTAAATTTAACACTTGAAAGATAAAACATACACTGAAAATTGAAATTTAACTAATTCGACACTAAGAACTCTAAAATTTTCTAACTCTCTCTCCACAGTGCCTCCTTTTCTTCTTATAGGGGACCTTTAGGGTTTCTAAGGTCCTCTGAATAAATCCCACTTGCTTTTAGAACCGTTGGATCACTTGAATTCAATCTCCACCGTTCAACTGATTTTGGCGCCAAAACTTTTATAAGCTGTTAGGAACCGTTTGAGTGGATTAGGTGTGGCAATAAATGTTGGGGAAGGTTAGTTGAGACAATTAGGTGGCTAAGGAGGTGGGGGTAGCATGTGGAGGAGTGGGGGAGTACCCTGGTTTCATGGAATGATGTTGGGAAGGAGATGGTCAAAAGGGGGGGTTTGACTGGGGAGATATAAACGTGGGGTTTATGATTTGGATATTGGGCCTGGGTTGAGGAGTTGGGCCACAGGGAGGAGAGTTTGGGCTGAGGGAGTTATAAGGGGATTGGGGAAGGTTTGGTGTGTTGGGCTTTTGGGCTATTTATAACAAAAAGGGCCGTTTGGTTGTAGATATAACATAAGGACCATTTTTGCAATTTGGCCAATCATAAGGGACTGATGTTGCACACTTCCCAAAGTATTCACAAGGACCAATATTGCCAATCTTAGAAAACACAAGGACCACTTTTGCCATTTTTCACTTTTAAACACCCAAGGACCAAATTTGTAAATTTCCCAAAGTTCAGGGACCAAAACTGTAATTTGCCCAAAGAATCATTCAAGGACCATTTTTGAAATTTTAGAATATTTCAGGGACCTTGAATGATAAAACTCCACAATTTTGAATTCCAGAGACTAGTTTTGCCAATTTTTGAAAGTTGGGGGACTGAAACTGCCAATTATGCAAACTTTGTTCGTTTTTCATTTGTTTTTAAACATTTTGCATTTGAGACACATAAATCACGATCCTTGGGTATTTTCATCATTTTGATGCATTTTTGCGTGATTTCAGATGTTTTGCGTTTCAGATTTGGCCAAAAATGATGAGTGTTGGCACTCATCATCTACCAAGATTCCTTTTCCTTTATCCTTTGGATCTAACTCTTGAGTAGGTTGAACAGGTAAGACTTGAGGTTGTTCAACTCCAGGAATACTAATACCTCTTTGTGTTGACATGTTGAGCAACATATGAGCAATGGTCTCATCATCACTAGCATCATGTTCCTCTTGCTGAATTGGATTTGAAGTACCAACTTTTTCATGTATAACAGTTGAAGGACCAGCTTCTTCATCAAAATCCAGAGTTCTTGGTGTAATAAGATTATGCCTAAAAGTACCTTGAGGAGCAGTATCTTGAACACCAGTACTTTGAGCATCAATAGCTTGAATATCAGTACTTTGAACACCAGTACTTTGAACACCAGTACCTTGAGCATCAGTACCTTCAAGATTAATTTGCTGCTCAACTTTCTTAACTTCTTCATTTGGATCTTTATGAATTTCAGCATCTGAAACTTTATTCAAATTCTCATAAGGTTCAGCATCTTCATTCAAATTCTCATTATCCAAATTCCTCCCCAATATGAATGAAGACTGCTTCTTGAGCTTCCTGTTCTTGGATTTAGGGACCTTCTCAGGATGCTGACCACGCTTCTTCTGTGATTTCACCCACAACCTGTGATGTTGAACTAGTGGCCAAACAAATTTCTTCAATCTTTTGAACTTATTCTTCAACTTCAAGAGTTGTGCAGATTGATCATCATAGTCCTTCTTTAACCTTCTCAATTCCCTAGTCAAGGCATAATTATTCAACACACCCTCAACCTCTTCCTCATCTTCTCCAGATGTTTGAAACCCATCTGTGAAAGTATANCAACCTGTGATGTTGAACTAGTGGCCAAACAAATTTCTTCAATCTTTTGAACTTATTCTTCAACTTCAAGAGTTGTGCAGATTGATCATCATAGTCCTTCTTTAACCTTCTCAATTCCCTAGTCAAGGCATAATTATTCAACACACCCTCAACCTCTTCCTCATCTTCTCCAGATGTTTGAAACCCATCTGTGAAAGTATAATCATTGGGAGATAGTGGTTGATTCACATCTTGCTCTGAGTCTTTTTGTGCAGTACCTTGCAATGAAGCAGTACGTTGAGAAGATTCATGAGCTGGTAATGGACCAGTATGTTGAGAAACAGTTCTTTCCCTTGAATTTGAATGCTCAGTATGTTGAGAAGAGACATGAACTTGGGATGGAGTATTAGCTGAATCTGAATGCTCAATATCATGATCTGAATCATCTTGTGCTGCATCTCTAACAGCCTGTGCTACTTCCAACATGTGAGCAGACAAAGGTGTATTTTTCCCAGAGAACTTGACACTCTTCATAGCCATGAATGTAAAAACCTTGTTAGGAAGTGCTATAGCAGGCAAAAAGCTTGGAGGCTTAGGAACATCCTCAAGCTGTTTGTTCAAAAACAATTGAACAAATCTAGGGTACATCAAGAATGGTGAACCATGTTTGATGTTGTTGTGCATACCATCAAGAATCATAAATGAGAAATTGAATGGTTGATTGGTAGCTAAACCCACTAATGCAGAAGCTATGGTTTGACTAAACTGTTCCCATGCAGTACTTTTGGAACTTAAGCAATGAAGTAAAACATGAATAAGATACTTCCAATGAGGACTGAATAAGGGCTTCTGAAAAGTAAGCTTAGTGAGATCACCTTCATACCCTATATCTCTGAGTGTATTCCATATTACTTGTTTATCAAAACGAACAGTACCTTCTTCATCATGAAACATTAAATCCTCCCTTATTGTAGCCTCAGTGATCTTAATTGTCTTTCCAGCAACCTTAGCTTGAATGAAAGATACATCATCTTCTTCCCAACCAGATTTAGCAGTAGCCCAAAATTGTTGAATCCATGGGCCAATAATGTCAGGATTAACTAATAGAGCATAGTTAATTGAAGACCCAGTTAAGAAATCAATAATCGCATGAAAATTGATATTCAATGGCGTCTTGTCCAAATTAGCAATCATATTATGCTTACTGCAGGTAGTTCGATTAGCCATGGATTGGTTTGTAGAAGAATGTGTGCGTTGAAGATATATTTGATGAGTGATGTGGTAAACGTAGGATAAGTATGAAGACGAGAGTAAAAATCGGGTAGAAGAAATTAGGGTAGCTATTTATGGGTAAGTGATCGTTGCGATCTAGCAAGGGTAAGCTTGTAAACCACGGATCGTTGTCCCAACGAGGGTTGAATTGATCTTGTCACTCGAGTCGTGAGTTATGTGAGATGAATGGGTTTAAAAGTTGAGTTTTGGTTTTAGTTATACTACGAAAGATTGTTTAAAACTTAAATGAAATAAAGAACAAGAGTAAAAGAAATAAGTGGAACGAGAAAAGAAAACATAAAGACAAGTAATACGTAAAAGAAATGAAATTAAAATGCAAATGATGAAAGAAAGAAATAAAAAAAATGTTTTTGAGTTTTATATTTTAATTAACAAAAAGAAAAATAAAACTAAAGTAATGTTTAAGGTTTAAACGAACTAAACTTAAGATAATAAGAAAACAAGTTAAGCTAAGTTGAATAAGACTAAAAAGATTTAAAGAAATTTTGACGGATTTTCGTTTAGAAATAAGAAATAAAACCTCACTCGTTAAGACGATGAGGTTAATAAAAGCCAAGTCCGGCTTATAAACAATTTAAACTCGAACTAACGTGGACCTTACTCGCAAAGAAAACAATCTATATTATCTAACACTAAGTTCATACTCGCAAACATAAAAGAGAAAACACCATACTCGCATAAACTATTAGTGATACTCGCTGTTATTTAATGTTCCATACTCGCAAGATTGAACTAGAAACTGAAACTCGCTAAATCTATGACCATACTCGCAAAGACAAGGTGCTCATACTCGCAAATTGAGGAAATCAAATGGGCAGAGTAACAACTAGACCTTACTAGCAAAATACGAGCCTCATACTCGCAACAACTCTTGCTTACTCGCAAATCAATAAGAACAATACTCGCTACTTGTTAACAAATGATACTCGCTAACTAACTAAGGACCATACTCGCAGAAATCATCAAAACCATACTCGCTAAAGGACTCAAAATGTTCATACTCGCAAGCTATAGGTGCTACTCGCTAATCCCTAAACTAATAAAATGCTACTCGCTATTCTAGGGCTTGTAACTCA
>LBNU01026728.1:106180-130888 GCA_014162995.1 Artemisia annua | reverse complement strand
GTTTTGGTCACTCTTTTTCGATGGAAAAGGCCACAAACTCAACAATGTGACCATATGCCACCTACGGTGGCGGGACCTTTTGTCACACATGACGAAAAAAACGTGCGTGACTATATGCATATTGTCACATATTTTTGGCGTGACCAACAGAATTTTTTGTACCAGTGAAATCTCAATTTTATGGATCCACTATATCAAAAAAACAATTGACAACAACCACCACTCGCCTTTTTTTTTTTTTTTTTTTTTTTTTTTTCAATGAAAGGTAAATATATATTTGTTTACGTATGGTAGTGAGTCGGTTTAGAGATGGAATAAGATTGGATTTGTTGTTCGATTTCCCGTTAGAACGGTAAGGACCCGATGAGAATGATGAAGACCAAGTAGCTCGGGTAACACTTAAACAAATATCATACAAGACTGTTGTGAAAGGAGTATTTGCCCAAGTGTGTGAAAACTTGTTAAACTTGTGTGTGATGCCTTCTATTTATAAAGAGGCAAATAGGGTTTAGAGATAAACCTTTGAGGGATGATCAACGGCTGTGAGGGGGCCAGGTGTTGATCATCTAGAGAGTAGACAAGGAGGACAAGTGGACACTCTTCCTTAGCTTGTACATAGTGGTTCTTGTCGTGCGTCCCCACTACACAGTGTCAGATAATACATCTTAACTGTTAGTGACAGTTGGGGAGCAGTAGTACAACATGCTCAGCTTACCCCTGAACCTTGTTTACTTATCGCACCGTCAATGTGTAGAGTACAGGTTTTGTCTTCGTGGCCCGTGGGTTTTGGTTGCACTTTTGACTTCTTGTCTGGTAATGCCGAAGGCGGTGTGTCAACCTATCAGCTAGGAAATCTGCCATGGGTTTGCCCTTTGATTGAATGTCTGGATCCATAGGTGATTTTGTATTATTTTTGCTCGATCGCTCATGTTGACATTCTGCCTATGTACTCGTGGTTCAACATAACCTGTTTGAGGGGCTTGAAGGGGTTGATTTT
The DNA here is from genome assembly GCA_014162995.1 of Artemisia annua. NCBI lineage: Eukaryota > Viridiplantae > Streptophyta > Magnoliopsida > Asterales > Asteraceae > Artemisia > Artemisia annua. Next base: position 129,891 of record LBNU01026728.1, on the reverse strand, counting down.
AGAAGATGGCAAAAGAAGATGCAATTCCTTTTGTCAAGCATGTGTGTGGTGTTTGTTATGAGCACTCAATTCCTGATGATGGGGATGATGCAAATGTGGAGGAGATAAGGAAAAGAAGCAAATGGGGGATGATGACTATATTTGCAGAGGTTTAATCCTCAATGTCATGTGTGACCATTTCTTTGATATTACCAAAATGTTGAATATGCATTTGAAATGAATGTACGAGTTATGATATATATCAAAAGAACTATGGACCTCTAGCAAGAAGTTTCTTGTGAGTAATTTTACTAATTACAAAATTGTCTATTCTAGGACCTGTCATGGAACAATACAATCAACTTCTTGCCATACTTGGTCGGTTCACACAAGGGTCATGCAAAAGTCTTATTCAGCTAGCCTGGGTTAACTTCACTATTTTTGGTAGGTGGGTTGGCCTGTTCCCGGGAAGGGTTGGTGGCCTTTAGAAATGCATATAGTCTCACTAGAATTGGTTAATAAGCAATACGTCGATTGTGTGAAACTAGACAACGGATTAATTATTCTGCAATTGTGAATCACATAGAGGTAGGTCTTTTAGTTTCTTATGTGATCATTTATCGCAGATTTTGATTTTCATAAGACATACGCAGGTTAGATGGCTATGAGATACTGCTTAACTAGATTATTACATTTTTTTTTCTTTATGCTATGTAATATATTTTTTTTTTCTTTTTTTTAGAATTAACTTTTGGATTTATATAGAGGTAGAAGGCAAACGGGCAACAAGCTGCCCCGCTAGCCCTTTTTGGATTGCAAAACTAATTCCTTTGAAAACTACATATGTGGATCCTGGTGTCATAACATTAATATGCATAACTCATTGGACTCTGTTGAGGAACTCCACAACCTCAGGTGTAAGGAAACCAAAAAGTATCAAACGCGAAAGGAATAAAAACATGTTGATTTCAATGCTCGCTTTCTCGTGTTTTGCCACTTTGTATGAGGCGGCTTTCAAAGCGGCCTGTCCTATTGTAAAACCCCAGCTATTCAAACCCACGAGAGGAGAAACCCCGGTTAGATCGACACACGCATGTTTCCCTCCGACCCATCCAAACACCAAAACATCTGTCGGTCTGAGTGTGAATCTCCCATCCAACGGGTCAGTCAAAAAGTTTCCAGGTGCTTATTTCTTGGCAGATATCCCAGAACGCCTACAAACGTCAAAAAGGACATCTCTAACCATATCGTGTCTGTACTTGAAGCCTGGGAGCTCTTTACAGTGAACAGCATGTTCCCCAAAAAAATCCAAACATGCCTTGCGACAAACTGGACATATCTCATCTACCAGAAATAAAGGAATCATAAGGCGATACTTGAGTATAGTACAATATTCCACCGGTGACATATGTTGACCTAGTTAGCTAGATTATTACATATTTACATTTGAGACACCAATAGCTTGAGCTAAGGAGTCACGAGTTCATTAGATTAGCATATAAACAATTTTCATGTGCAAGAAGTAATGAAGTGTTCATATGTTGATGCCAAATGAGTGAATGACACTTAGTAATATTATTCATGTCAAGTCTTTCAAATAGTGTGATTCTTTCTTGTACATGCCAGAAACTTATATTTAAATCAACATGTAATCAGAGTTTAAATTGTTCAACAAATTGTTGGGAAATCTTTGGTTTAGCAAGGACAGCGTGTGATACATAGTGTACGGTACCGGAGAAATAGGTTTATCGATGATAACAGTTTATGTAAATCCAGGGAAGCATAAAGAGAATGAAAGGTGGGAAACAATGGTTAACTGATACGGATTGAAATCCTCTCATATTATAGTTTACCTTCATAAAGTAAAAAGAAGGGGGATACAAATATAGATTGCAACCTTAAGTTTAAATCAAAACTGATAATATACTATAAAAATTCATTCATAGAGATATCTCTTACAGCAGTAGCAAAACAAATAAAATTTTATAGAAAAATAGGGGCATATATTGATTGCAATTTATGCTTGAGAAAACTAGGCCGAGAGATGTAAGTTAATTTTAAAACAACTGGAATGTTTGCGGGATAACAATCTGCCTGCTGAAGCTTGTATTTAGCCATAATAAAAAGCAGAAGTTCCGAACCCCAAATGGCGTAGTTAAAGAGTAACTATTTTTCTTGTTTGCTGCATTTAGAAACATTTCCTGTGGACAATGGAAGGTCCAGATTCATCATATTCAGCCTTCGCGATCCACATCTGCCAGAAGTGAAATTTAATAAGAGCATCATAATTTCATCCATATCAGACTAGAAAAGAAACTTGTAGTATATGCAGATATGTTTTAATTGCATAAACCTTCAAGAACACATAAAATTCTGTTTTCATAAGACTCAAACATATATCATATGGTCTTAGAGTCAATTCTAGTAGTATTAGAGGTAGAAAGGTAGATGGGATGGGTAATGGGTCAGAACGAGTTCAGGGTGAAACGGGCTAGTTTCTAATACTGGAAAACGGAACCGGGCTTGGATGGGTCAACCACAAAACTTTTTTGTCAATATTTTAGAACCGTTTATAACTAACTAATGCATTAACATATTACTGTAATTACATACACGTTATTAATACAAAAATTAATCTAAATATTTGAATTAAAGCGTTTGGGTGAACTCAACCCATTTGTCCCAATGCCCCCCTCCAGTTTATTTGACCCTTTGGTAAGACCCGTTTCGATTAAAACATAACCCATATCAGCCCATTTATAAGTAATAACAGCTGTGGTTACTATTGTACGATATCAGTTTTTCTATATTACTCTGTACTTAACTTCAGGTTTCCTATTTATAATGTACACGTAATTTAGAAAAGAAAATAAAGAGATGGAACCCACTTGCTGGAAGGTGCTGAGAGATGCCAAAATGGAACCTCCAATCCAGACACTGTACTTCCTTTCTGGTGGAGCTACAACCTTAATCTTCATGCTGCTTGGTGCTAATGCAGTTATTTCCTTACTCATTCTATCAGCAATACCGGGGAACATAGTAGTACCACCACTGAGTACAATGTTCCCATACAAATCTTTCCTGATATCCACGTCACATTTCATTATGGAGTTGTATGTTGTTTCATGAATACCAGCAGATTCCATCCCGATCATGGACGGTTGGAAAAGGACTTCTGGGCACCTGAACCGTTCAGCTCCAATAGTGATCACCTGTCCATCAGGTAACTCAAAGCTCTTTTCGACTGAAGAGCTTGTTTTAGAAGTTTCTAATTCCTGCTCAAAATCAAGTGCTATATATGCCAACTTCTCTTTCATGTCTCTCACAATTTCTCGTTCAGCAGTTGTTGTGAAGGAATAACCTCTTTCAGTTAGAATTTTCATCAAGGCATCAGTGAGGTCACGACCAGCAAGGTCCAAACGAAGAATGGCATGTGGGAGTGCATAACCCTCGTAAATAGGAACTGTATGGCTCACACCATCTCCCGAATCAAGAACAATACCTACCAGTAAAGCAAATACAAGTTAATTGGTTCACACTGTTACTTTATGGATACTAAAAAACTAAATATGGGTGTTTAGATGTGCCTTTTGCAAGTGACTGATGAAAAAAATAAAAAATAAAATAACATATAAAAACCGATGGTAAGAGATAGTGTTTGGATGTGGTATGATATTTGACCTTATAACGATCAGATAATCCATTGTTTATGTGTTCGATGAACTGTGATTGTCTAGGAAATGGATACATGAATCACCAAAAAAAGGACATTCTCGTGACGAAAAAGATGTCTTATTAAATGATATTAAAAGTCTATCAAATAATGTTTATATAAGTGGTACAAAATGCATCATCCTGATTAATCAAGAACAACAGAATCAGAACGAAAATTATGCCACAATAATATTTAGAATATCAGTTCAAAAAAAGTTAATCCAAACACCCCAATGTACAACTTTATGTGTCCTGCTTTTATAAGCTTCATCTGGGTAAAACAAGACATTTAGAAATAATAAGAAATAAATGCAGCAATGATTCAGTAAATGGGTGAGAAAATTACCAGTAGTACGGCCACTAGCATACAAGGAGAGAACGGCCTGAATAGCAACATACATAGCAGGGGAATTAAATGTCTCAAACATAATTTGAGTCATTTTTTCACGATTAGCTTTTGGATTAAGGGGTGCTTCTGTAAGGAGAACCGGATGCTCTTCTGGAGCTACACGAAGTTCATTGTAAAATGTGTGATGCCAAATTTTTTCCATGTCGTCCCAGTTATTCACAATACCGTGCTCTATTGGGTATTTCAATGTTAAAATACCACGTTTTGATTGAGCCTCATCCCCTACATATGCATCCTTTTGGCCCATGCCAACCATAACTCCAGTGTGACGTGGACGCCCAACAATGCTAGGAAAAACTGCTCTTGGGGCATCATCTCCAGCAAATCCAGCCTTTAACATAATCATATTGGTGTCAAAATTAAGCCAGAAAGATAAAGTCAAGGAAGGAAAGAAAATTAACTAAAAAGATGCTATTAAACTTAATACCTTGACCATTCCAGTTCCATTGTCGCAAACAAGAGGCTGGATATCTTCTCCGTCTGCCATCTTTTAGTACTGTAACAATACACCTTATTATATTATATACGAAACACTGTGTACATTAATCCATTTTAGTTTCATGATCGAGTAATCATACTTATGACTAAAATTTCTTCTAAGGACAGTTGACATTGATCAATGACCAGGGCAATTTGCCCCTCATCTAGGTGCAATGAGTAATGCCAATTGCCAAACGTCCATTATATTCTCTTTATGATTATGTGAAAAACATAATGGTATTTGCGGATGTTAAATTAGTAGGTTTTTTACATGCACAGAAGATAAACTTATATATATGGTAAAACAAACAAAACAAAGACATTTCTCATCAAAATTTTTTTAAGGGAAAATATAACTACTTAACAAGAGGTAACAAATTCTATCATATATATGATATATCTAAGGATCTATATATAATGCTGACTTTATTAGGTTACCTCTTGATGAGAAATGTATAGTTACAAGAGATGATGCATGTTTCCTTGTATCCTTGTATTAGGAAACATGCATGTCTAATATATAAAGCCATTCAGTTAGTAGTTATGAACCATACATGCATTCATTCAAAGGAAACAAATTTTACCTTAAGATATATGATTCTGGAAGGGGATTAATTTGTTTCTTGAATTCAATAAAGAGAGATTGAATGAAGTAAAACAAGGATTAATGAAATTGAGATTGTTAAATCATAGATAAATGTAGATGTAAATAAATACTACATGTACGGAATTCCGTTGGTTTAATATGGATGGTTTCACGTTTAATAGGGAACTCTATTTTTGTCCTCTTCCCACGTTCTCTCCAATTTCTATTTTCCATTAAAATGATATATATGTCATCACGTTAAAAGCAATATTGAAATGACGATATAAGTTATATATATCATTTCATCGTATATACAACTAGGCGAGTGCTCATGCATAACAACATGATTTTCTACCAGCAAACAATTTTATTTGCGATATTGTGGTTAAGTATTTCGTGTATATCTATGCAAAAAACGTAAAATAGTCAAAATGTAATTGAAAAATATTGTAATATATGACAGTTTAACTCAAAGAAAAACATTTAAAATAAATAATATGATATATATATATATATATATAATATATATTATATATATATATATTATATATATATATATATTATATATATATAATATATAGTATATTATAGTATATATAGTATATATATATAATATATAGTATATATGGTATACTATATATATAATGGGAAATCTTACCTACATCAAGTTGTTCAATTAGTATAACTGTACATTTTTAAATTTTTTTCAAAGGAGATGTGTGGCCAATTGCCTACATCAAGGTGTAGCTAACATATCCTATAATATATATATATATATATATATATATATATATATATATATATATATATATATATATATATATATATATATATATATATATATATATATATAATGAAATTGAAAATGAAACATTACATAAGTTATGAAATAGCTAACAAACTACATGTTATTCGTCACGTAAAACTTCTTGGTATGCGACATTTGAGATGTAGACTCCTTCTTGACTTAACTCTCATTCATGCTTCACTAATACCTTTCTAGTTTAACATTTTTTTTCATTATTCATTCTCATCAACTATAAATTAACACCATAATGAAAAGAAGATTACAGTATTTTAATATAGTAGAGATATATATGATTTTTTTGGAAACTATTAATGTTAGAATTAGTTAAAAAAAAAAGTAAAAATAAAAAAATTCTCCTCTTTTGATTCAAAATTACATTAAAAATAGGTTGTCAAAAGTTGTGGTGCATTGTTTTTAAACTTGATATAGGAGATGGCAAAGGTGGAGGGCCAGATGAAGCAAACGGCCAAAATACATCCTGGATTAAATGGTATATCAAAACTCATTGACATCATTTATGACGAAAATACTTTGCGTAACCCAACGCCCGAAGAGCAATAGTCTATCCAAAGATTGAGACCACCGACACTATAAATACAAAAGTTTTGTCGATGATTAAGGGAAAAAGTTCGGTTTACGTAAGTTTAGATGAACCAATCCCTGTTAGGAATGATGGAGGCCAAACATAGCTGCATCCAATGGAATATCTAAATATGATAAAATTCCCGGGTTTCCCACCACATCGTCTTGAGCTCAAAATCGGCACCCCGGTTATGCTTTTATGAAATGTTAACTTGGGTGGAGGCTTATGCAATGGTACTAGAATGATTGTAACTCAGTTGTTCTCCAAGCTTATTGAGATGGAAATCCGGCTGCTTCGAAATAGTGTCGGCTCCCCGAACCACTTCGATGAATATTAAATAGTATAGTTTATTATTTTAAGCTCGATTGTTGCATCTCATCTTAACTTATGTAGTTGTATTGCTCCAATCACCCTAATTGCATGTTATACATGCTTGCAATCCATCCTATTATATATTGCACAATTAAGTTAGTTTTTAGTGCATTTGATATATGTTCTAAGAGTGCGTTTGGTTTGTAAAGTGGTTAGAATTGGATTTTGATTTGGTAATGGTTTGAAAGAAAAGAAGGAGAGAGAAAATAAATAAGAGAGAAAAAAATGAGATAGAGTTATTGTATATTATTTTGAAATAAAAGAAAAGAAATATAACTAATAATGATTAAATGTGTAGTTGAGAATTTTAAGAAAATAAAAGCTACAACATGATTGGATGGAATCATAAAAAGTTACTAGTAAGGTTGGAAATGTAATCTTTCATTCTAAATCCACAGTGAGGGAATTAAAAAAACACCAAACACTTGATTTGAGTTTTCTTTCAATCCACACCCATCAATACCCATAAACCAAATGAGCCCTAAGTTTTCTAAGTGATCACATTTGTTTTTCATTGAGTTTTACTTAGGTTCTTGGCTTTTATTTTGGTTAACTATGGCATATGGTTATTCAAAAAAACCGTACCAACCATGTGTTATTAGGTATGGTTTGTAAATAAACCGTCCTAAATTAGTTAAGTTGGTACGGTTTAGTAAATAACCGTACCTGGAAACCAAAACCTCACCCAACCGTACGAAATAAAGGTTTTCTAGTACGACTTTTTAATTACCCGCACCAAATGACTATTTTTTGGGTTTTGGTACGGTTCGTTTCTTCTACAACCGTACCAAAATGGCATCTTAAAAAAAAATACATTATGCAGTAGCGTCGGGGGAATGTTTTGTCTACGACCTCTTGATGATTGAGAGTTTGGGATGTCAACACAATAATTCCGCCATGTCGCCTAGAGGCACATGGTAAGCAAACAGTTAGACTGCAACCAACCAATACGATCAATGAAACAAATATCATAACTAACTAGTGAATAATATGAAAGCCGTTGAAATCTTAAAGTTCATTCATACAGATGTATCTTACGTTCGTAACTTCGTATTGATTGCTCAAATGCATAGTAAATACCACGGAAGGAAGTCAATGGAAGTTACTTTAAATGACATCATTAATTGAAATAGTTTGTTTTCTTTGGCTCGTTGTCAGTTTTTTCGAGTGATTATGTCAGACATAAAAGATGAGGACAATTAGCACATGAAGACGATGGCTGAGTATTTCTTAATTTATTATTCTTTTTTTATTTGATAAAAATGTTATATCGAATTAAAGATAATGGAGATCGAGTTGAGAATGATGGTTGGCTAACAAACCTCATATTTCATGAGATTTTTCGAATTAGAAAAGGAAAAGAAAATTATTAAATATTAATTTAAATATTTTTAGAAATATATATGTTGTTAAATACTATTTGAATGTACTATAGTGAAACAAAAAGAATAATGGTTTTAAAAGGAGCGCAGTGGCGAAGCAGGGATTTTAGTTATGGGTGGGCCAAATGACGATTAACTTTTAGCGTAAGAAGCTGTATCGCTAAACAATAGGTTTATTACAAATGATATACGCCATTTTTTGGAACAAGAAAAATACAACCTAATTTTTCTTTTAAAGTTAGAGTTTATTTAGTTTGAATTGATGAACACTATGAAATACATTGTAAGGTTCATATCTAAGAAATGACAGCAAATGTTTGTTTTTCAAAAGGCCATTGTATGAATACCTCCTAATACGATGCTAGGAGAGGGGAACAAGATAAAATGAGATGCAAGTAACTTATCTACTCGGAAGTTTGCTCTGCAATGCATAATGTATGCTTATATTAAAGGGTGGCCAAATAAGTAATTAGTGACCAATGGAATGTTAGTCTAAGGAAAAAATAGGTATTGTTTCAAAATTGTGCGTTGGCCATGGCATACCCTACCACCCACACAGCTCCGTCCCTGAAGGAGCGTCATGCCGGCGCAAAGGCCACCTGCAGGTTACACTATAGACCAAGACGCCGGCTTTATGTGTGGCATGCGATTAGGCGCGATAAGACGTGATACGAGACGTGACATTTTTTTGAATTTTACTCTAGTGAAAAGTTTTTTTTTTTTTTATATTTTATTTTTTATTTTTTTTTATTTTTATTATTATTATTTTTTTTAATAAATGAAGAAGATTACATACGGAGATAATTTTTTTGACTTAATTCTTTATGTATAACAGTTTTTATAAACTCGATATATATTAAATATGATATTATATATAAATCTATAAATAGTTTTACATTTGTGCCGCTTTAAATCATGCTTTAAAAAACGCTATGACTTGATCATAGCCTCTAGAGCGCGAGGCTTAGCCATGCCGTCACGCTACGCCCTACGTTATTTATAACCTTGCAAAAGACTCGTAATTGATGCACCTCCGCCTAGCTACATGCTAAAATAATTTTAATAAAATCTGTCGTTCAAAAACTATATAATTATACAGTTAAGGCTAAAGTTTGCTACTAATAATAAAAAATAGTCTAAACATGCATTACAAAAAGTTCATATGATCATTAGAAAGATCTATCTACATTCTCTAATTCTGCTAATTATTCCGCAAGATGCTCTAAAAACAAAACTTTAAACAACAACAAAAACAAAAAACACATATATATCAACAAAAATGCAAAAGTATTAAATCGAAAATGGGGCTGGTGCCACACTAAAGAGACGAGTCCTTTTACTTCCCACGGGGCCATCAGCAACAAAACTCGAGCTCAAAAGTTCTATCATCGCACGATCAGGATGGTTCCGCTGCTGTTCACATAGATCTGGTAACGATAGTCCTGTGCAAAATGTATATAAGTTATCCCCTTATGACTTTAATGATTTATTTTCACATTATATATGCATTTTGAAATAAAAAGTTATAGATCACATATACGCCGATCAAGATTAAATTGATGAATACCTTCACCAACAGCCAAATTGAAGTGAAGATCTACGATGTTGGGGCATCTTTGATAACAAGGTGGCGAGCAAAGTGTAACTATTGCGTTTTTATCAAGCAACGCATCAGATGAAATACCTGTAGCATTTCTATTAACACCACATGCTCTAACACATTCGTCGGTCTCAATGTAGCCCGACATGATCTCTACCATTACTTCTGATGTACGACATTGATATTCCACCGTTCCTTTCTTACCTTCATAATCCTCAAGAACACAACGCTTCCCATAAGACGAAATGGCAAAGGAACAATTATCCTTTGTCAAATCCTCGCATATAATAGTACCTAAAGATCATGGTCGTACGAATAGCAAATATTAAATTAATACGTAAACAATTAATAATGGATTTATAAGGGAATTACATGCATGCATGTACATATGTATACGTACCAAAAGATCCATGGATGAAAAGAGATAAAGCAAAAAATAGAACCACGAAAAACTTCATTGGATTGGAATAATCGATTGAAGGAATGTACACAAATTATTGTGAGGATGAAACTAATGAGAAAAATAGGTGGTGAAAGGTATTTGTATAGTGGTTGACGAGAGCAAAATTAGGATATGTCTAATTTGCATCAACTTAAATCATCAAAACACGTGTATACTTTTTGCATTAATTCAACTTACTATAGTCTAATTTAACTTTGAGTCTATATATGGTATAAAACTTATAATTGATTAATATACGCCCTTTCGCGCAAATAGATATTTTCACCTAGACAAAATTTAAGATTTTGCTGATAAGTACCCAATGGGTAAAGGTTAAGGTGTAGTTAGTTAACACAAACTTTTTTAATTAATAAAAAAGAAAATGCATTAAATACACATTAAATAAATTTATAAATTATTATATTTGAACATGATTTTCATTTGAATAAATTGAAATATTTCTTTTATAAATATATTAATTCGTGCCTACTAGTCATAGGTTAGCAAAAACCCTAGTTTAAAATATGTATAAGAGTAAACTGAAATCTGTCGGTTTTAATANCTTTCGAGCATTCCTAAATGTCCTACGACGACGAACATGAGTAGTCTGTCCGGACTGAATAGGAGCAACATGAGGTAGTGATGAGGTGGGTGCACGCAACACAGAAGATGGTGCAACTGGAGAAATCTGGGGAGTAGGAGCTACCTCGTCCTCACAAAAGGCCTCGGTATCCTGAACAACTGTCACTAACGGTGACTGAGGTGCTGGAATAGTAGGTAATACAACAGGTGCTGGATGGACTGGTAATGGAACAACAGTAGATGACATAGCATCCGGCATGTCAGTGTCAGATGAGAGTATGATGGGATGTGAATCGGTAGACATACTCTGTAACAAACAAAGTAAAATGAAATGAATAACCCGTTTAATGAAAACTCAAAAATATAAATATGCACCTATAATGTAATGATGAGATGTTACTACGGGGTAGTTATAGTCTAGGATATAAGGACAACCTAGTTCGCTATAACCTTTGCTCTGATACCAATCTGTCACACCTTGAATTTACCTGTTAAATGGCAGCGGAATTGAATTCCCGGGTGTAACGATCATGGCATCTCATACAAGGTTACATTGAACGACCTAAAGTGTCATTTTGTAAATACAACGTTTGATCATTTTATTTAAAACATAAAAGTTTACAACATAGGTCCCAAGTAGTTTTACACATTTATTGAAAATAAAAACGACAAGATCAAACGATTCATAAGTGCATTGAAATAAAACAGTGAGACGCGTCGACCCTCGACTCCATGTTGGTCCAATGCATGTCTCATGTTGTTACATTAGATACCTGAAAATACATTGCTAAAAACGTCAACAATATGTTGGTGAGAAATCATAGGTTTATAAGAATATATGTATGACTACCCGTCACATGATAAATGAAAAATAGTACAATAGCCCTTAAGCTCATGACCCCGAAGCTTGATTGTATGTAATGCCCCTAAAGAGTGTTTTTCCAGACACTCTAATATGAATAAAAATGAAATGCATCCGCTTGACTGTCGGTAACCCCAACACGGATGGAGGCGTCACCCTCAATAGATCTATCCACTCACTCTCGCTTAAATACAATTAACGGTTCATGATAATAGGGGAACTTTCATAGGCAATGTGGTAACTTAAGCATTNTGATTGTATGTAATGCCCCTAAAGAGTGTTTTTCCAGACACTCTAATATGAATAAAAATGAAATGCATCCGCTTGACTGTCGGTAACCCCAACACGGATGGAGGCGTCACCCTCAATAGATCTATCCACTCACTCTCGCTTAAATACAATTAACGGTTCATGATAATAGGGGAACTTTCATAGGCAATGTGGTAACTTAAGCATTTTACTTAGATTTGTATACTTAGGTCCGTACAAAAATGGAACAATGTATTCTCCCCCGTGGGATTTGAAAAACAATAAAAGAATGCATACGGGGCTATGAAAACTCACCTCAAGGAATGGTACAAACGGGAATGTATGAGCTGAAGAAATGAGGTGCAATCTCCTAATCGCAACCTAAAATGAATGCATGTAATCTAATTTAGATTATGAAATGGGTTCATGTATGCACTTGCACTTATAATCTATATCACTCGTTTTGTATTCAAAATATGTATTGTTGTCGAAAATATGATTTATATCTTCGTATACGGTCATAGTGAATATTACATGTTCATATAGTTTAATAATGTTATATAATAGTTATATAGTGAAATATAGCGAAATATAGTGAAATATAGGTTTTAGACATAAAATATAACACTTAGTTTTTTTTGAAATACGGTTAAAAATGGCTTCGGAAAACTAGTTGTAAATCAGTGAATATTGAGAGTTAGGAAATAAAATTAGTATTTTTGGAAAGCTTAGCACCAAGCCTAAATATGTTCAGGAGTGAAGTTTTGCTCAAAGTGTCTAGATTTTATGCTAAATGGTCGAGAAGTATGGTGTTTTTAGGCTAAAGCTGCCATTTCTGGGCAGTTTTTATGAATGTTTGGATAGCTGTAGATTACTCATTTTAAGTTCAAATGACAAACGGCTTTTTGATTTCAAAACTTCAAATGACAAACGGCTTTTTGATTTGAAAACTAGGCCAGGTGCTCTAACTTTTGTTCCTTGGAGTCCAAAACTCCAAAACTGAGTCAATTGACGGGAAAATAGCTCTCAACATCGGTGTTTCTGGGTATACTTAGAAAATTTCTGGGTAAAGTGCTGGTGGTTTATTAGTGAAAATAATAACTTTCGAAAAATCATAACTAATTCGTTATAAGGCTGATTCTCAAGTTCTTTATATCCCCGAAAAGGTAAAAAGGTATACTAACATATTTTCAATAGTTTGGCAAGTTTTGAAAAGGTCTAAGGCTCGTTTTTGGCCAAGTAAATTCGTACATCAGCAAACAAATTTTCGGAAAATGTATAAGTCTAGTAGCATTTTGTTTTTGGCATAACTTCTTCGTTATAAATCCGTTTATAGCGATTCAAAAGGCCATAATTTTGTCTAAGGATGTATTTTCTATATCTTGAGTCCAAAATTTACCAAAACTCACTGAATTTTTCCAATTTTTAAAATAGGGACAGTAGGTTAACATATGGTTCCAAAAATAATTTTACCTAGTTTGTACATGTCCAAATCCACTACTAACAACATCAACTCATCCCTAAATCTACCATACACCTTCTTAAGGTGTCATGGGTTCCCTAACATCATCACTTCAATCATTTAACCAAGGTTTCATAAGGAATCCATTTTACACATAAAATTATAACAACTTAAGTTTTGTGGTATAGACTTTCCATGTGCAAGTTCAAAAATAATAATTGTACATAAACCTAGCAAGGAAATTGTGGTAGAACTTGTAAAAATTGGTGATGAACTTACTTGAAAACCTATAACTTTTATGAAGAAAACCTAACAATCCATAGGTTTATATTGCAAAACCTTGTAATGGATGTATTCTAAGTCTTGTAAAATATGTTGTACTTCAAAAACTTGGTCTTTCTTGGCCTTTTGATATGGAACGAGCAAGGAGGAGCAAGAACAAGAGAGTAGAAAAATTATTTGATCTATGTTTTTCTTACATGCAAAAGTGTTGGTACAAATGAGATAGTGGAAATTACTTGGGTAATTTTGGGAGTCCCATGTGTCCCATGGGCACCCTTGGCCGGCCACCTCACAAGAGGTGGTGGTCTTGTAATATTTTTGTCCCAATTTGATTTTACGGGGTACCGTTTAGTGCATAGTTTTGTATTTTTAGCGTTACCGGGTACCGGGTTAATTAAAAATAAAATATAACGGGACAATACGGGATATAATAAAGTTGTAAAAATTATAAAAATATAATTTTCAAAAACATTAGGTATTTTGATAGGTATCTATTTGTTAATACAATTTATTGTGTATATAAGTTCAAGTAAGTGTTTATTATTTGGTTATCCACCATAAATAAATAATATATAGTTTTATAACCTTAGTGGAAAAATAACTAATATAAAAATATATTAGTGCCCTAGTGGACTTTGTTTGGTACATTAGGTTAAAAACTAATAACTTGTCTTATTATTTATATACAAATAAATAAATAAGTGTAACTTGAAAATATATATCTACGAGTGGAATAGAATGCAAATGATGTCGTGATGCAATGTAGACTAATCCTAGTCTATGAAATGTACAATGAATGACAATGTGACTTAACCTACCCGGTCTCGTCAAATGAATACCCGTAAACCCTGTTTACGTGAAATGTTGAATTGAAATTCAATGAATAGGAAATGTCGGGACTAAGGAATTGACCTGGAAATTTAGAATTATGACAGATAAAACCTAAAACAATTACAAGATCTATTAAGGAAAGTAACCTTAATTAGACTCACTTTCTCAAGATTTACTATGGAGTATTCTTGAAGCCAATACATGTTAAAAAGAGAACTCAACAAACAAAGATGTTATCATGTAAATGCACCATCTATACCAAATAACCTATAAATCTCAAACACATGATTTAAATACCGCACCTACCTTTGTTAAGATGTTGTGTAAGACATGTTGTTTTCACTAACCGGCTTTTAAAATATTGTTGATTGAGTTATATTAGGACATTATTAGCAGAATCGGCTAATATCATCTTTGGAAAACTTCAATAGGAAAATATAGGAATTCCAATTCTTCTAGTATGAGAATGGCTACTGGAGAACCTATTGCACTAGAAACTCAATTTGACCTAACGGTTGAATTGCTTCCAGAGAGAAGTTGGGTTTGTGGTAAACCCGTAAAAATGGTCATGTTTAGCCGTAATTGAGCACCGCTAGTAATAGTCTCATATCCATTCTCTAAATTGAAAAATTACCATTCCTACATTTGACAAAAGATGTTTTACATCGATGATCTTTGTCTCCTGTTATAAGTGCACTTTAAACAAGTAGTAATTAGGATTCTTCTTAACAAACCTAGATTACTTGCATATATGTGTTTATTATGTGTAAACAACATCTTGCACTTATATGATTAAATGTCTTCATGCTTCCTTAAATGCTCAATGCCTACTTGCTTAATTATTGAATGCAAGATCTTGCTTTGAATTAGCTTTTCTAATGTCATACTCTTGATATATGTCCACGATACATGCTCTTATGTGCTAAATGTCAACATGTTTTACTTAATGATTGTCTTCATAGTAATCATGTTTTGTATGCATCTCTTTACATGGCGATGCTTGTCTTCATAGTAATCATGTTTTGTATGCATCTCTTTACATGGCCTACATGTTATTTGTGCATCTAAACTATGTTGGACTAGGTATGCCTTTCATGATACCTCCTAGATGTCATATAGTCTTACATGCTAATATCTTTGACTATTATGTGATGCATGCTTATATGGCTTACATGCTTAAATCTTTGATTCTTATGTAACTAGGCTTATTCCTCCTCACACTAGATCTAATCTTCCTTTAGGGTGTCTAGTGTCACAATCCCGCCTTATTACCTAAACCATTCCTTAATCATTTGATTACTCCTAATCCGGGAAAAACAGAAAACTGGAAAGACTCTGCACCTTACTGACGGCGGTCCCTTATTGCATTGGCAGTCCCTTATCTTTAAAGGACCATCCAATGATTTAAAGGACCGTCCCCAGTATAGGTGTCACGAACTGGTTTACTGCTTTTCCTCTTATGCAATACTTTGAACCATCCTACATCATGCCTTGTCAAAATTCACAAAGAAGCATCTTCCTCATAACCTTTCATCACTCAAACCTCAAACCACCAATGTGAAATGAAAAACCGAGTCATCCTTTGTTCTACCAATATTGAGTCATCCACCATTTCCATGCCCTCAAAGAAACCAAGAATCAATATCATACTTTCTAAACCACTAATTGATTTAACACAAGGTAACACCAAAACTACCACCACCTCCTACCCAAGAAATCCATTCCATAGACATCGCTCTTTTGCTCTCACCCATCTTCACAAGAAGATTCCACCATGTAACCAAACAAGTGTGTCATTCCCACTACAACCTAACCCATTAAGGTCAAACCACCTCTCATGATACATAAACCTATGTTCACCCTTGTGTCGCTCTTTGAAACAAAGGGCAATCATCATATCCAAGTGAATTTCATTATGAAATGCGTCTTTTCCACTTTATAGCAAGTGTAGAACACAAAGAAGATATCCAAGCTTCAAGTGTTGTCGAGTCATCACCACCTCATTTCACATATCCACCTTCGGTCATCAACCAACAAAACACCTTAAATTCCATGATTCCCAATCATCCATATTGATTACTCAAACTTACAAAATGTCTCCTAACCTCAATCCTCAAGAACACTCATTGTCACCAACATATCCACTTCCAATGACAAATACAATACAATTGGCATCACCCATGAGAATTCCTTCGAAAACTCCTTCATTAGAGTCCATAGTATCATCCCTCTTCCTTTGTCACATTTACATCCTCTTGATAAAACACCCACAAAACTAGGATAGTATGCACCATCTTTGATGTCTCCCATTCCGTCGATCTATTCGACGATGCCCTTTTAAGNCAAGAACACTCATTGTCACCAACATATCCACTTCCAATGACAAATACAATACAATTGGCATCACCCATGAGAATTCCTTCGAAAACTCCTTCATTAGAGTCCATAGTATCATCCCTCTTCCTTTGTCACATTTACATCCTCTTGATAAAACACCCACAAAACTAGGATAGTATGCACCATCTTTGATGTCTCCCATTCCGTCGATCTATTCGACGATGCCCTTTTAAGGATGCTCGTATTCCGTTGAATTCTTTCCTCACTCATTGTAAGTGCAAACGTTCCTTTAATTATCCCCACACATACATCTATAACCACGAACTTAAATTATGAAGTCTCCTATCTTCTGAATCATCTTCACACCATTCTTGCCAAACTTTAGCTCAAAACATACTCTCTTCATTTCGGTCCATCTTTTCCCACTTCTCCACTATTAGAAAGTCATCTTCATCCCTATCTAGGAGCATATCATCCTCATCCCATATCACCTAAACACTAGACACTTATCTTGGAAGATGTTAGAGAATGGTGTGTTAATCAATAATTATATATGTTTAATTTCAATCCTTCTCATGCCATTCTTTAGAATAATCATATTTGAGTCATGCATGTCTTGCTCTCTCTCTCTCTCTCTCTCTCTCTCTCTCTCTCTCTCTATACACANATATATATATATCATTATTATGTGCAATTGTGTACTAACTTTGTTTTGTAGCATTAATTCATCGCTCGATTCTTTGGTAGCCAAAACAAGTTTTGAGCATACCAAGGGGGAGCATTTTCAAGTGTTGGCACATCTACATACTTTGTTGCTCGAGACTAACCCTTGATATAGGTTAAGCATTTGCAACATATTTGATTCATGGATATGCTAAAGTCAATAAGGATGCAATGAGCTAGGGGGAGCTCGAAAGTAGTTAGGTTCGGAGTTGGTTAAACCATGGCGGTAGGAGCAAGGCTTCACTAGGATGATGCATGCTCAATACTTTATATGATGGGGGTCGGGATAGTCTATTACATTTTCGGATCATCTCTCATTTTATATGTTCAAGATTGTCCTCTCAAGTTATCTTCTCAAGTTGTCCTCTACATTAGCGAAACCTTTTTGCTTCGACAAAAGGGGGAGAGAGGGAGTGTAAACTAGTAACTTCTACACTTTATTATGAGTTACGGTTTACATATTTGTCATCATCAAAAAGGGGGAGATTGTTAGTGCAAAAGTTATGACGTTTAATCTATACAACGTCTCCATGTTTTAATGATGACAAACGTGTAACTTGTAATACATAATGTAAAGTGCACAAGTTACTCGTTTACACATCAACGTCTCTCAACATCACTTCCGGTATGAACAAACACTTTACCAACTTTTTTAAGTGATCAAAGAAAATCGTTTTGTCCTTAATCCTTACATTTTATAAACATCACAAAACATTTTTTACAAAAATAAACTAGACAAATTATTTTTGGGTTTATTAGGAAATGTTTTAATAAGAAAAATAAATTTGAAATTTGAATTTCAAACTATCAAAACAGCCTCATTTCCCGCCCAAATCAGATAAAATTTCACCAGGTAACATTTCACCACAAAAGGACAAAAACTGTCGCGGAGGTCCTTTATCTATGTGACGGTCCCTTATTGATAAAGGACCGTCCAAGGTTTAAGGGACCGTCTGACGCTCCTCGTGCAGGCTATAAATACTGACTCATTTTCACCAGAAAAATTGATCCTCTTTGCACACAAAAATTCCCGGTCTTTCCTTTTCATTCTTTGATCACTATAACTCTTTGGTATGTATTTATAAGTGATCCCGTCATCCACTACATCATGTGCAAGACAAGAACACTCGAAGTCGTCAAGAATCGAAGTGTTATTGAGTCCACACACCAACATAACTAGTGTTATGATTTTCTTTTTCCTCTACCTCATGGGTAAGCAAAGAACTCTTGACGTAGATAAAGATTTGAGATGTTATAGGTGTCCACACACAAACGTAACAAGTGTTATGGTGATAGGTTCTGTAAATATTGTCATTGTATCCGACTTGTGTGTGAGTCGAGGATGGGGATTATATGTGTGAACTTGGATGGTGATGTAGCTCCAAGAAGTCTTGTTATTAGAATAGGTCATGTAATTGTTGTATGGTGTGTGGTGGCCTAGTGTGTAAGTTAGGACTTAGTTGAGTTGGTGTGTGAAGACTTGGATCGGGTGATGATCGAAGTGTGTCTCGTGTGTAGGCTTGGATTGGGTGAAGATCCAAGTGTGTCTTAGTGTGAAGATTCAAGTGAACGGGAGTGCTCGTTCGTGTGAAGGCTTGGATCGTGTATCGATCTAAGTGGGACAAGAGTGCTTGTTCGTATGGCCACGTGGGCCTTGGTGTAGATTGGTTCTAGCTAAGATTAGGACTCGACATTCCGCTTAGTGTCGTTAAACTTTGTGTAAGCTTGTGTACGGTTTGTTTCGCCTAAAAGGAGCGTGCTGATTAGTGAAGTAACTCTCGAGTGTGGTACTCGGGGAGTGGAGTAGGACGAAGAGGTGCTTCGTGCCGAACCACTATAAATTACCGTGTCCGGTTTGTGTTTTCTCTTCCTTATTCTTTGCTTTCCATACTTGCATTACATTTATGTTTGTGTGGCTTGGTGTGTACATGCTTGTGATATCAACTAGCTAACTTAGAAACACAAAACATAAGAAAACTTAATCAGTCATAATAGAAATGCCCACTGGTGGGGGTCCTTTATATAGGGACGGTCCCCAAACATTTAAGGGAGTGTCGGTGTATTTCTGGTACTGTCCACAGTATAATCTAAATTAGCTAAAGACGTTTAAACCTCATGTTATATTTATGTTTATGTGATTGCGTGACTTATATGTTTGTTGTGAGTAGCTTAACCATTATTTATATTTAGTCACACTTGATCGGGAATTTGATACGAAACATTTTAAGTTTTAAAGAGGAACGTATTCACCTCCCCCCCCCCCTATGTTTCTACAGATAGAATAGTTTCTTAAGAAATGTTATAACAACTTTTGCATCATTTGTTTGAAGAGCTTGGGCTTCTGCCCATTTAGAGACATAATCAACAGTGACTAGGATATATTCGAATTTTGATAATTTAGGAAAGGGTCCCATAAAGTCTATACCCCATATGTCAAAAATTTCACAAACTTGAATGTAATTCATGGGCATTTCATCTTTTTTAGAAATGTTTCCAGTTTTCTGACATGCTTCGCAAAGGCGAACTAGAGTATTTGCTTCTTTTAGAATTGTTGGCCAATAGAATCCAGATTAAAATATTTTTTGCGGTAGCGGTAGCACCATAATGTCCATCGGTAGGTCCATGGTGACATTTATCAAGAATAGCATGAGTTTCAGATCCAGAGACACATCTACAGATTATTCCGTGAGGACAGATTTTGAATAAGTATGGTTCATCCCAAAAATATTTCTTTACATCTGAGAAGAATTTTCTTTTCTCTTGATGAGTCATTCCTTTTCGTAATATGTCCCCCGCCAGATAGTTTGCAAGGTCTGCGAACCAAGGCTTGTCTGGAGAACTAATTGCATTAAGAGTTTCGTCGGGTAAACTATCATCTATTTCAATTTCTATTTCTTCATCTTCATTTTCTAAACGAGACAAAATCGGCGGCTACGTTTTCAACACCTTTTTTGTCTTTGATTTCTATATCAAATTCTTGTTAAAGAAAAATCCAACGAATAAGACGTGGTTTAGCATCTTGCTTTTTAAATAAATATTTGAGAGCGGAGTGATTTATATAGACCACAGTTTTAGATAGAACTAAATATGCTCGGAATTTATTAAATGCAAATACAACGGCCGTGAGTTCTTTTTCAGTAACCGTGTAGTTTTGTTGAGCAGCGTTGAGTGTTTTGCTAGCAAAGTAAATAGGATGGAAATGTCTACCATCTTTTTGTCCTAAAACAGCTCCGACTGCAAAATCGCTTGCATCGCACATTAATTCAAATGGTAAATTCCAATTTGGACTTATTATAATTGGTGTGCATGTGAGTTTTGTAACAATTCGCATTTTCGGGTTACTATTCTTTTTTACTATTCATCTTTACTATTCACTTTCACTATTCATTTCTGAATTTTTATTTCACATTCTTGTAAGTTAAACTATTTTAATGATAATCCGAAAGTTTGACATTCGTCGGATCATTTCTGCAAAAATCACGAAACCGTGTCTGAGAATTACTTTAAGCTTTAAATGTCATTTAGTCATCCTGATATGTCCACACAAAATTACAACCAAGAGAAATATAAGTTTTTCACCTTCCGTGACATTCTCAAGAATTTTAGAATTTTACATTTTCCGAATTTGCGTTTTACGTGATTTACGCGTTTTAAACCCACGTTTCCAGCGTTAACAGCGTTTTCACAACCCATTAAACTTATCACTCATTCTTATAATATAATAATGAGTATATTGATAATTTTAATCATTTATGCAAGTTTCATGTTTTTAAGATATCCGTTTTTAAGTTTCGTGAATTAAGGATTTAACATTAGCGATTACCGGGACCAAACTACGCTCCATAACTTAATTATATCACAAATATCATCCGAGAAACTTCATTTTAATGTCTTGGTCGACATTATAAGGTGAATCACCAAGACATAAAGTCTTGGTGATGACTCATAATTTAACACCCCCATTTTCAGGAACGCAGCGGAATACAACATGGGGTGCTATTTATCAGTCACATAGTACAAGTATAGTAAACAACTTTAAAACAAAGTCGTTTTTAAACTTCACATTCGATAATTTATCAGAGTTGAGGTCCCAAAAGTTTAACATAAGTTTAAAAATACATAAATTTAAAAGGTCAAGTCATTATCGAATGAAAATTTTTATTAAACATGAGCCATCAAGTAGATATCCATTTCTTGTGCCGCCCATCCAAGCTGAAGTCACTTACGGACCTGAGAAAATACATGCTAAAAAGTCAACACAAAGGTTGAGTGAATTCATAGAGTTTAATAAGTAATCATTTGAATACAAGATAATACAGTTTAGAATAAGATGGGCTACGTTGTTATCCGCCCATAGTTAAGTTGACATGTAACAAATACAAGTCGGGAAATAAGATATAAAGCATTGAGCTCATGAAACCGAACCTTAACCTAGTTTTAACATTTGCCCCGATAGGGTAAGATTTGCCATTTACCACATATTTCTCAATATTATGTGACCGTTGAAAGATGGGCGCTACCCATTCGGCCAGGCTGGTCAATGCCCAATATGCATATTCATAATACTAGCGTTTCCAACAAAATTAACGGTTCATGATGGGGACTTAATTGGCAAGAGATACTCAATATCAGATGTCTATAAATCATGTAATTGGGTCCAGCATACCAAAAAGTACTTGTATTCAGTTTGTAAAACTAGCATGTATCCCCCTCGCGAGGTTTAATAAACGTTTAAATAAGTAAAAGCGAGGTTATGAACTCACCCGGATAAAGGAGATAGCATGGAACAAGCAAGTGAAGAAACTAGCCGCGAAAGTTCTATAACGAACCTAAATAGATATACGGTTGTCTTAGGTTTTAAAAAAATAAACATTGATGCAATATGGCTATATATTATATAAATTATGATCTTAATTATGCTTGGTACATAATTCCTAAATAATTGTCAAAATATACTATGTAGTTCAAAAATAAAACTTAAATGTCCATTTGTATAATGTATTACCCTTTTATACATTTTTAATAAAAAGCTGATGGAATTTTTTTATAACATGTACAACTTAGAAAATCCGTTACTTGTAAACCGTAAGTCGAAAAATTAAGTTCTTTATATCCCCGGAAAGGTATTCATCTGTACTAACAAGTTTTGTGGGTCCCACTAAGCTAAAAATTACACAACAACAGTAAAACTATCAATTTACCCAATATATTCAATCCATCAGCTTTCAAAATTACAACAGTCCCACAAAAGTTGCGATAACTAGAGTTCTACAAGTCCAATTAATTCCCCGTTTGCGGCCATGTTTAAGTTAAGATGTTACCTACATTTCTTAAAACTGGGCCAAGTAGTGAAAATAAATATATCACTGAGATTTTTACCATTTAAATCTGCAACTCAGAATCTGGCATGTTTCACGAAAATATTTCTAGTTTAATCATCGTAATGAGTTATCCGATGAAATACCCGTCAAAATGACCACAAGACATAGGGCTACAACTACATATTTTTAGTTTAGGTCCAATGTTTACTGATTAGTGCAGTTAATTCTGTTTTTACCCCTGAGTACAAAACTGTTTTGCATGTTAAGTCCTTTAGTGATTTTCTAGTGATCTAGCTTATGTACCAAGTCTAACCAAGCAAGATAACTTATATAATATATAAATACATCAAGAAATAATATATTCTCAGTAGTAAAATGAAAAGTGTGGGTTTGGTATTCTTACAATCCTTGGAGAATGAAGATAAAGATTAAGAAACAATGGACCACTACCTAGATTTACCCATAACTCATGCACCTTTTACTTCCAATCTTTTACCCAACCAAATAAAACCCTTAATAACTTTGATCCACCCTTGAAAATACTTTATAATCTCAGAACTTGGACACCTTTAAATCTTCTAAATAACTCTTGTAATCATCCAAATAAAACACCTTAGAAATGATGAGATTTATGTGTTGTTTGAGTGTAATAAACCAAGAACAAGACTAGGGCTTCAAGATCTTTAATCCAAGATCAATATATTAGT
>LBNU01026728.1:74522-88737 GCA_014162995.1 Artemisia annua | reverse complement strand
ACATAAACCTTGTAAGGAATTTTTGGTAGAACTTGTGAAAATAAAGTGATGAACTTACTTGGAAGATTACTAATTTTTAGGAAGAAAAACCTTACTAATCCATAGGTCTATATTTCAAGACCTTGTAATGGATGATAATTACTACTTGTTTATGATGTTGTTCTTGAAAAATTTCTTGGTCTCCTTTGATGTTGGGTTGGAACGAGCAAGGCAAGGAAGAGGAAGAAGAAAACTTATTTTTTTTTTATCATAAAATTTACACATGCAAGGACAATGAGAAAATAGTTTGTGTTAGTGGATTTAGTGGGGTGTTTAGAGGACACCATGTGTCCCTAGACACACATGGGCCGGCCACCTCTTCAAGGGGTGGTGTCATGGTCATTTTTGTACCACTTTGTTTTTACGGGGTACCGTTTAGTGTATAGTTTGAGCGGTTTTAGCGTTTCCGTGTACCGGGTGAATTAAAAATAATTTTTAATGTAACCATTGTATCGAAATGAACTTGTAAAAATTATAAAAATATAATTTCGTAAATATTGGGTGTTTTGATAGATGTTGCTTGGTTGGTACAAATATTGTTATAAGTTAACATAAATGAAGGTTTAAAAAATATAAAACCTTAAAATATAAAATAATTAACTTTTACAATTTTTGTGGGAATATTTATAATATATAAAATATTGGTGCCATAGTGGGAATTGTTTGGTGTATTGATTAAAAACTATAATCATATGTTAATATTTATTTGAAGATAAATAAATATATGTAATTTGAAATTGTATATATTCTACGAGTGGGATAGAATGCAAATGATGTTATGATGAATTGTAGACTAACCCTAGTCTATGAAATGTATATTGAATGATAATGTGACTTAACCTACCCGGTTTCGTCAAATGAATATCTGTAAACCTAGTTTACGTGAAATGATAAATTGAAATCTGTGAATAGGAAAATGTCAAGACTTGGGAAAGTGACCTGAAATTGAGAATTGTGACATTCTTCCCTCCTAACAGGAATCCAGTCCCTGGATTCAGTTCATGTTGGTCTTGGGAATGGTATTGGTGAAATGATGTGGATAACTGAATCGCTTTTGGTCTTCCCGTACCCAAGTATACTCGGGACTTCTTCGGGAATTCCCGCGAATTTTCATGATAGAATTTGACTCTGTTTCATTGTATGACCTTACAGTCCATGATTTCTACTTGTTCTTCCACAAGGTTCAAGTTTGTCATTGAGTTGGATTTCTTCTATTGAAAGATGAGTAATTCATCGAATAATCACTTCTTGCTTGTTTCATGAATATGTGTTGGACTAGTGAATTGGGCTTTTCCAATTTCGGTCCGTCAATAAGTGATTAGCACTTTGACCATAAAGTGCTCTCAAATGGTGTGATTCTTATGTTCATGTGATAACTATTGTTGTAATCTGTCACAAGTTTTATAAATGATTGACCAAAAGGAATTGCTTGTCAAAGCGATAAGTGTCTTAGAAAAATATTTCTTACAAGATGTATGATTTGTATAATTGTAGTTTGGAGGGAATTCATTGAAAAGTGTAGGCATTAAAAATGATGAAATAGTCGGGTGGGTATGTCTACATGTATGCGTTGATGTCTAGCATCCAATTTGGATAATGCCTATTGGTGAGATCATGTCCACTTGAAGGTTCTATAGTCCGGTTTAGAAGGCTGGATTCATCTTTATAGTGTTTCTTAGTGAGCATTCGTATCGAAACGAATCTTGTAATTCGGATAGGCTAGTACTTTCGAGATGATAGAATCTTGACAACTAAGTCAGTGATAATTGTGATATCTCATGATTCCTGTTGAGTTTCGAATGATCTTAATGTATCAAGGAATTCTTCTCAAAGATGGCATGTAAAGTCTTTCTAGGAAAGTCATTGGTAATATCCACTTATGAATTTAATGAGTAGTGAGACTAGAGAATGGTAAATGATGGTGATAGTGAGAATGTAAGGTAGTTTGCTGAGACTCGAATGTCTCAGTATCATAACTGATTGTCTCCTTTGAATTGGTCTCATGTGAAGTTACAATGGAAGTCATCGCCCGATGTCGGTGAATACTCCAATAATATCGAGGTATAGTTGGCATAATTTCATTGGTAGATGGGAAAACATCCTACGTGTCTAAGTCTGAAGAAGTATTGATAAGGTAGGTGAATGAAAACACGGCTCAATGGTAATTGTGACTTAGTAAGACTGTGATGAATGAGGGTACCATGATGTAAGTGTACTGTGTATATATATGTATGTTCATGAGATGTAGTGCTTATGCATTCATATGAATTTTGGCGTTTCAGAAATTTTGTAAGACTCGACCCGAACATAATCCTAACATAACTGCTCAAAGTATTCCAAAATTCACCTTTGAGTCAGACATAGGTGATCAGTCCATGTCCCACTGTCCCTGGTCGAATATAGGTGATCAGTCTATATCCTACCGAGGTTTAATGAATTTTGCAATACTTAGCTCAACTATACTCGTAATATGTCCAAGACTCCTTGAGAAAATGTTTAGATAGCAAAGACGATGTCAAACCACTCAGTTGCAAGTCCCGCCCATACAAGACTTGTAACTTATGTTTTCACACCCCATTGCACAACACATGTAAAATGAATGAAAGTGACCCGTGTAATGTAGTGTAGGTGATCGCACACCCAAGTGATGCCATGAATGTAGGTAATCCGCACCTAAGTGATGCCATTAATGTAGGTAATAAAGTACCCAAGTAATGTAGGTATCATGCCATACCCGAGCAATGTAGGTATCTCTATACCCATGAGATGTAGGTGGTTACGCACCCGAGCTATGAACTATATTGTGATATAAAACCATGTAAAGTGAATATGCACTCGTGATGAAATGACGAGATGCTATGATGATGTGGTTATAGTCTAGGGTCCAAGATACAACCTAGTTCGCTATAACCTTAGCTCTGATACCAATCTGTCACACCCTGAATTTACCTGTTATATGGCAGCGGAATTGAATTCCCGGGTGTAACGATCATGGCATCTCATACAAGGTTATATTGAACGACCTAAAGTGTCGTTTTGTAAATACAACGTTTGATCATTTTATTTAAAACATCGGAGTTTACAAACATAGGTCCCAAATGGTTTTTACAAATTTATTGAAAATAAGTACGACAAGATCAAACGATACATAAGTGCAATGAAGTAAAAGAGTGAGACGCGTCGACTCCTCGACTCCATGAAGGTCCAAATGCATGTCACATGAGTACTTTAGTTACCTGAAAATACATTGCTAAAACGGTCAACAACAATGTTGGTGAGAAATCATAGGTTTATGAAATGAATGTTATACGGAAACCATAAGTATAAATGTATGACTAACTGTCACATGATTAATGAAAAAAAATAGTACAATAGACCTTAAGCTCATGACCCCGAAGCTAGACTGTACTAATGAAATGCCCCAAATGGAGTGCTTTGCCAAAAACCCTGAATGTATGAAATGAAATGCATCCGTTTGACTGTTGGTAACCCCAACGCGGATGGAGGCGTCACCCTCAATAGATCTATCCACTCACTTTCGCTTGCTCACAATTAACGGTTCATGATGTACTAAATAGGGGACTTTAACATGGCAAATGCGGTAACTTAAGCATTGTACTTGAATTTGTATACTTAGGTCCGTACAAAAATAAATGTTGCAATGTATTCTCCTCCGTGGGATTTGAAATGAAATAATTAATTGAAAACGGGGCTATGAAAACTCACCTGTAGTGATGGAACAAAATGTAGTGAATGAGCTGAAATGATGAGGTGCAACTCCTATCCGCAACCTAATATGAATGTATGTAATCTAACTTAGATTATGAAATGAATTCATGTATGCACTTGCACTTATAATCTATACCACTCGTATTGTATTAAAATATGAATAATCGTCGAAAATATAATTTATATCATCGTATTAAGTCATAATGTATCACATGTTCATATGGTGTAATGATGTTTTATGATAGCCGTTAGGCGATAAAGTGTGAAAATACAAGTTTTCATTGTAAATATTACACTTAGTAATTCTGAAATACGGCTAAAAATGGCCTCGGAAAACTAGTTGTAAATCAGTGAATATTGAGAGTTAGGAAACAAAATTAGTATTTCTGGAAAGCTTAGCACCAAGCTTAAATATGTTCAGTAGTGAAGTTTTGCTCAATGTGCCTAAATTTTAAGATAAATGGTCGAAAAGTATAGTGTTTAGGCCAAAACTGCCATTTCTGGGCAGTGTTTGTGAATGTTTGGATGACTGTAGATTACTCATTTTAAGTCCAAATGACAAACGGCTTTTTGATTTGAAAACTAGGCCAGGTGCTCTAACTTTTGTTCCTTGGAGTCCCAACTCCAGAACTGAGTCATTTGACGGGAAAATGGCTCCCAACATGGGTGTTTGTGGATTTTCTGGTTTGTCTAAAAAATATACTGTGTTAGTGCTGATGGAAATTTTTAGTAAACATATATCTTTGAAAATTCATAACTAATTCGTTATAAGTCCGTTTCTCGAGTTCTTTATATCCCCGAAAAGGTAAAAAGGTGTACTAACATATTTTCAATAGTTTGGTATGTTTTGAAAAGGTCTAAGGCTTGTTTTTGGTCAATGAATTTCGTACATCAGCAACATATTTTTCAGAAAAGTATATATATATATAGTGTAACTTTTTTTGGCATAACTTTTTCATCGTAAGTCCGTTTTTATCCGTTCTTTCGACCATGAATTCATCTAAAAGTGTATTTTCTAGTTCTTGGATCAAAAATTAACCAAAACTTACTGAGTTNGAAAGGGTGAAAAGAAATAGCCCTCCAATTATTCAACCTTAGGGCAGACACCGGGTTCAATTCATATGCTACTGATTGTTGCTAAGGTAACATCGGTATTGAAGATTAAGACGTCAAGGACCCAGTGACGCACTACACTAAACCTTCCAGCCACTCAAGTTCTCTTAAAAGAGCTTGTTTCATTCTCACGGGGAACCGGTGTAAACTATCGACTTGTTTCTTAGAGCAAGTTGATATTGAAACAGGAGACCCCTCCCTAGTCTCCGCATAGGATAACCAATGTGCACTTATCGAGTCTAGAGCCAAGAGATGTGTCACACCCTGAATTTACCTGTTATATGGCAGCGGAATTGAATTCCCGGGTGTAACGATCATGGCATCTCATACAAGGTTATATTGAACGACCTAAAGTGTCGTTTTGTAAATACAACGTTTGATCATTTTATTTAAAACATCGGAGTTTACAAACATAGGTCCCAAATGGTTTTTACAAATTTATTGAAAATAAGTACGACAAGATCAAACGATACATAAGTGCAATGAAGTAAAAGAGTGAGACGCGTCGACTCCTCGACTCCATGAAGGTCCAAATGCATGTCACATGAGTACTTTAGTTACCTGAAAATACATTGCTAAAACGGTCAACAACAATGTTGGTGAGAAATCATAGGTTTATGAAAATGAATGTTATATGGAAACCATAAGTATAAATGTATGACTAATTGTCACATGATTAATGAAAAAAAATAGTACAATAGACCTTAAGCTCATGACCCCGAAGCTAGACTGTACTAATGAAATGCCCCAAATGGAGTGCTTTGCCAAACACCCTGAATGTATGGAATGAAATGCATCCGTTTAACTGTTGGTAACCCCAACGCGGATGGAGGCGTCACCCTCAATAGATCTATCCACTCACTTTCGCTTGCTCACAATTAACGGTTCATGATGTACTAAATAGGGGACTTTAACATGGCAAATGCGGTAACTTAAGCATTGTACTTGAATTTGTATACTTAGGTCCGTACAAAAATAAATGGTGCAATGTATTCTCCTCCGTGGGATTTGAAATGAAATAATTAATTGAAAACGGGGCTATGAAAACTCACCTGTAGTGATGGAACAAAATGTAGTGAATGAGCTGAAATGATGAGGTGCAACTCCTATCCGCAACCTAATATGAATGTATGTAATCTAACTTAGATTATGAAATGAATTCATGTATGCACTTGCACTTATAATCTATACCACTCGTATTGTATTAAAATATGAATAATCGTCGAAAATATAATTTATATCATCGTATTAAGTAATAATGTATTTCACATGTTCATATGGTGTAATGACGTTTTATGATAGCCGTTAGGCGATAAAGTGTGAAAATACAAGTTTTCGTCGTAAATATTACACTTAGTAATTCTGAAATACGGCTAAAAATGGCCTTGGAAAACTAGTTGTAAATCAGTGAATATTGAGAGTTAGGAAACAAAATTAGTATTTCTGGAAAGCTTAGCACCAAGCCTAAATATGTTCAGTAGTGAAGTTTTGCTCAATGTGCCCAGATTTTAAGATGAATGGTCGAAAAGTATGGTGTTTAGGCCAAAACTGCCATTTCTGGGCAGTTTTTGTGAATGTTTGGATGACTGTAGATTACTCATTTTAAGTCCAAATGACAAACGGCTTTTTGATTTGAAAACTAGGCCAGGTGCTCTAACTTTTGTTCCTTGGAGTCCCAACTCCAGAACTGAGTCATTTGACGGGAAAATGGCTCCCAACATGGGTGTTTGTGGATTTTCTGGTTTGTCTGAAAAATATACTATGTTAGTGCTGATGGAAATTTTTAGTAAACATATATCTTTGAAAATTCATAACTAATTCGTTATAAGTCCGTTTCTCGAGTTCTTTATATCCCCGAAAAGGTAAAAAGGTGTACTAACATATTTTCAATAGTTTGGTATGTTTTGACAAGGTCTAAGGCTCGTTTTTGGTCAATGAATTTCGTACATCAGCAACATATTTTTCAGAAAAGTATATATATATAGTGTAACTTTTTTTGGCATAACTTTTTCATCGTAAGTCCGTTTTTATCCGTTCTTTCGACCATGAATTCATCTAAAAGTGTATTTTCTAGTTCTTGGGTCAAAATTAACCAAAACTTACTGAGTTTACTCAGTTTTGCAAATAGGGACAGTAGCTTTTTATATTGTTCTAAAAATGGTTTTTACTAGTTTATACTTGTCCAAGTCCATCACCAACAACATCAACTCATCCCTTAATCTACCATACACCTTCTTAGGGTGTCATGGGTTCCCTAACATCATCTTTCAACCATTTATCCAAGGGTTCTCAAGTAATCTATTATATACATAAAAATGATCTAAACTTAGGTTTTGTGGTATAGACTTTTATATGCAAGTACAAAAACAACAAAAATACATAAACCTTGTAAGGAAATTTTGGTAGAACTTGTGAAAATAAAGTGATGAACTTACTTGGAAGATTACTAATTTTAGGAAGAAAACCTTACTAATCCATAGGTCTATATTTCAAGACCTTGTAATGGATGATAATTACTACTTGTTTATGATGTTGTTCTTGAAAAATTTCTTGGTCTCCTTTGATGTTGGGTTGGAACGAGCAAGGCAAGGAAGAGGAAGAAGAAAACTTATTTTTTTTATCATAAAATTTACACATACAAGGACTATGAGAAAATAGTTTGTGTTAGTGGATTTAGTGGGGTGTTTAGAGGACACCATATGTCCCTAGACACACATGGGCCGGCCACCTCTTCAAGGGATGGTGTCATGGTCATTTTTGTACCACTTTGTTTTTACGGGGTACCGTTTAGTGTATAGTTTGAGCGGTTTTAGCATTTTCGTGTACCGGGTTAATTAAAAATAATTTTTAATGTAACCATTGTATCGAAATGAACTTGTAAAAATTATAAAAATATAATTTTGTAAATATTGGGTGTTTCGATAGATGTTGCTTGGTTGGTACAAATATTGTTATAAGTTAATATAAATGAAGGTTTAAAAAATATAAAACCTTAAAATATAAAATAATTAACTTTTACAATTTTTGTGGGAATATTTATAATATATAAAATATTGGTGCCATAGTGGGAATTGTTTGGTGTATTGATTAAAAACTATAATCATATGTTAATATTTATTTGAAGATAAATAAATATATGTAACTTGAAATTGTATATATTCTACGAGTGGGATAGAATGCAAATGATGTTATGATGAATTGTAGACTAACCCTAGTCTATGAAATGTATATTGAATGATAATGTGACTTAACCTACCCGGTTTCGTCAAATGAATATCTGTAAACCTAGTTTACGTGAAATGATGAATTGAAATCTGTGAATAAAAAATGTCAAGACTTGGGAAAGTGACCTGAAATTGAGAATTGTGACAAGATGCATCAAAAGATCTCATAAGTACGCTTGATACTTATACACTGGTGATTCAACATTAAGGGCACCAGGTGTAATATTTCGAGTCCTACGCAGATCTTAGCAATCTGCCAAGAACACTTATGAGGGAATACACATAAGTATTTCCCAATGATTGAGTGGAAACTCCTGTCAGGGTCAACATCAAGCAGCCCTGACAGCAGGTCACTTCGGTAATCACTTGTGGGTTACGCTTAGTGTGTTCGGTGGTGTTTCAAAAGGTCTACAGTCGTGGGGTGATCTCCAGCGACTCACCGAATTGTTGGTGTACTTCGGTATGTCAGTGTAAGCCCTTTCGGGGGCATCCGATTAGGAACGGCCTTGGTAAGGATTAGAGAAAGTCTTCACACTATGCTGTTGACAATCTCGAAGTCCGAACTTGTAAGTGCCGGTATGTTTATTACTAACCAAGTTTTATGCAGCTCAACATACCATACTTACCATGATCACCACCACCACTCAAGTTCCACATGCTCATACCAACATCTACAAGGAGTCGTCAGAGCTTTTTAACCATGAAGATCTACTCAACAAAGATGTATGAGCATGTTGGAAAGGCGTATTCTCTCCAAAGACAAAGAAGTTGACGAGTGATGCCGATTGCTAAAAAGATGCAGATTCATCATCTCATGCTTACACTTCAACATCATAACTCAAGATATCATGATCAAAGAATGGGCTTCGACTATGCTTCCTCAACTCTGATGCAGAAAATCATGATCAAGAAAAGTGTAAGCATGACATCACAAAGACTATCACAACATCACAAAGAGACACATACACTCAAAGATGACTTGAAGCTAAATATATGGATGAAGAGCGAAGAACAGAGTCAAAAGATCATCATATACATCAAGGAAGTCATCTTGAGTCGACTATCAATGAAGAATCAACAACTACGAGCTACAAAAGAATCTACAAAGATCTCAATGCAAGAATTCAAAAATAAAGAGCAAAAGGGTAACCTCTCTTAGGGGGAGATTGTTAGGAATACGATTTTTGTATAAGAAAGATTCGGTCACCCCAGATATGATTAAGCATTGTTTAGCTCATAGTAGTTACATTAGTTAGTAATACGTAGTTTAGAAATAGATTAGTTTGCGGAAGAAGGACGGGTCTTTACCCACTGTATACCTGATCCGCAGCCCAAGTGGCAAACCCATGTATATAAACCCCTCTCCATCCTTGGAGAGGGTGAACCTCCTCTAATCTCATTTTCTTTTTTTTTGGTTTCTCTATCTAGGTTCCACTCTCTCCTCTATTTCTCTCTCTAAACCTCTCTTCTTCTTCTTCTTCTTCTTATTCTTTCTTTCTTTCTTTCTATCTATCTACTATTCGATCCATATACATGAAAACCAACTATGTTATGAATATGTGTATCTTACAAGATACATGCTCAGCTACTTTTAATTTCAATTTTGATTATTTGGAAACTGTATGTCTTATATGAACTAAATGTTTATTTATGTTAAATAACATTATTGTCATACTTAGAGTTTCTATATCAAGAACCATTAAGCACTATGTGTAGTGAGTATGAATACTATGGTTAGATGTATTGGGATTAATGCGACCATTAAGTCGACTCAGTTAGAGCAAGCAAACAAAACAAACAGGACTTGGTCCAACTACGAGACAAATAGGACTTGGTCTAAATTATTAGTAGCAAAAACACTATCTATATGTGATATTGTATTTAGTACAATAGTCATAAACTCAAAAGTTTTAAGAACTACATCTAGTATTTACCTATACTTTTCACGATAATTTTACAAGATTTCCACAACTATTTCCACAAACTCTATGAACTCACCAACCTTTGTGTTGACACTTTAGCATGTATTTCAGATCCATAATGAACGAGGCTGGCACGGAGGAGCATGGATACTCAAGAAGGCTATAAATTTTATTATCATTCAAAAACTCATTTAATGTAATTTATAAACCTTGAAACTACTGGGACCTCATTTTGTAAACTCTGATATTTATATAATTCGAATGATAAATCTTTTAAAACGACTCAATTAGAGTTCGTTTTCTATTGTTGTAACTACTGTGCCGTCGAGTAACACCCAGTTTGAATTCCGCTGCGTATCACGAAATTGGGGGTGTTACAAGTTTTTCTTTAAGAGATTCAAAAGCTTTTTGACATTCGTCATTGAATTCAAAGGTAACATCCTTTTCTAGAAGTTTAGTTAAAGGTCGAGCGATTTTTGAGAAATATTTAATAAATCGTCGATAGAATCCTGCATGTCCTAAAAAGCTTCTAATGCCTTTCACATTAGTAGGAGGTGGAAGTTTCGAGATTACATCAATTTTTGCTTTGTCAACTTCAAGTCTTGCTCCTGACACTTTATATCCGAGCAGAAGACCTTCTTTGACCATGAAGTGGCATTTTTCCCAATTAAGCACAAGATTTGCGTCTTCGCAACGTTGAAGCATTTTATCTAGATTACTTAGACATTTATCGAAAGAANCTAAAAAGCTTCTAATGCCTTTCACATTAGTAGGAGGTGGAAGTTTCGAGATTACATCAATTTTTGCTTTGTCAACTTCAAGTCTTGCTCCTGACACTTTATATCCGAGCAGAAGACCTTCTTTGACCATGAAGTGGCATTTTTCCCAATTAAGCACAAGATTTGCGTCTTCGCAACGTTGAAGCATTTTATCTAGATTACTTAGACATTTATCGAAAGAATTTCCAAAGACTGAAAAGTCATCCATGAAAACTTCCACGAATTCTTCAAACATATCATGAAAGATTGCTATCATACACCTTTGAAAAGTAGCAGGTGCATTACATAAGCCAAAAGGCATATGTCGATAAGCAAAGGTTCCGAAAGGACATGTAAATTTTGTTTTCTCTTGATCCATTTGATCGATTGGTATTTGGAAATAATCGGAGAATCCATCTAGAAAACAGAAATATTCATTTCCCGCTAGTCTTTCTAACATTTGGTCCATGAATGGGAGAGGAAAATGATCTTTTGTTGTAGCTTCATATAGTTTTCTATAGTCAATACATATGCGCCAACCAGTGACAGTTCTAATTGTGACAAGTTCGTCATTTTCATTTGTTACTACTGTTATACCGCCTTTCTTGGGTACACAATGAATAGGACTTACCCATGGGCTGTCTGCTATAGGGTAGATGATTCCTGAGTCAAGGAGTTTAACAATTTCCTTCTTAACAACTTCTTTCATATTCGGATTGAGTCTTCTTTGCTTTTGAACCACTTGGTTTCTTATCATCCGTTAACTGAATTTTGTGTTTACAAAGGATGAACAAATTCCAGGTATGTCACTAGTTTTCCAAGAAAAGGCTCTTTTGTGGTTTTTGAGAACTGAAATCAATTTTTCTTTTTTCTTATCAAAGAGTTTAGATGAAATTATGACTGGAAGTCAAGATTCTCCTGGTCTAGTAGTGGTTTGAGAATGAGATCATTTGATAGTTCTTCAATAGAATTTTTAATTCTAAGTTCAGTGTCAGGGTTTATTTTCTCAAATGATAGTTCTTCTTCATTATCATCCTCATCATCGGAACTTTCATATTTACCTTAGATAGTCATAAACATGAATTGATCATATTCAGCCATGACTTCGTGTTCAAGAATTATTCCATCGACTAAGTATAATAATTGATTAAATTCGTTTAGCAGTTCATCGAAATCTTCTTCAAGAATTTCATCAATAACATCAATTCTAAAGCATGTGTCATCGCTAGAGTAAGAGTGTTTCATAGCCTTATCTATGGAGAAAATCATTGATGGATCTAAACACACACCTTGTGTTAGAGATACTTTGAGTAATGTTATTAAGCACGCGGAATTTACTTAGTAACACTTAGAAGATTGTTTATGTGATGTATTGTGTGTGAGAACAGTAGTATGTAACACAAAGCTTCAATATTATTAATGATAATAATACGAGTGATCTTAGCTATCACTAGGGTTACACCTTGAAGCTCTCTAGAGTAATTCGTACCTTAGACAATGACCTAGGATCTCCTTTTATAGAGCAAGGAGTCCTTTACAAGATAAGTATTAAGCTATCAAAATAGAATATACACAAGATCTATTCTATACTTATCTATACACGAATACATCAGTTATCTAATAGGCAGTGGTAATTATATGTACTAGCAGTGGTAATGAGTTTCCACTGCCAATGCATTCTTCAGCAGTGTCTTCCACAAGCCTATCAGTGGTAACTGTTAGCTTTATTCCCAACAATCCTCCCCTAAACTTAAGATTTCTCTGCAAATCAATAAGTTTCTTCAATCTGCATAAAGTCTTAGGATTTGGGAATTCTTCCAAACACTTCACTTCTTTCTCCTTAATTCTTCAACTGCTCTTGAACACTGAACTTGAATCTTTCTTATCAGTTCTCTAACTTTTTCAGTATCTTCATGAACTCTTATGCTTGTAGACAACATCACTGTGAGAGTTCCAGCTCTGAGTGGGTATTCTTTCTCAGCAAACATAAATGCATCCACTCCAGCCTTTGTAGAAACATGATGAACTTCACATGAGTCATAATAAGTCCATGTAGTTTCCATACCTCTAGCTTCAAACTTCCAAAAGTTGTCAGTCATATTTGGTTCATAGAGCCTTCTTAGATCAACCCATAACTGCATTTCTTTTACATCTTTCAGACTGCCAGCATCAAATCTTTCTTGAACCAATCTCCACAGTGCATTAAGATCATCTCTGTCACATGCTTTGATAAGTTCTTCAAACTGAATGAATGATGAAGTTTCACCTCCTAGCCTTGTAATTTTCCAACATGAAGCAAAGTTGCTAGCTGTGTAAACTTCCCAATCAATGATAGGATGTCTGACTTGCAGTGGGTCTGGATAGAAATCTTCTTCTTCTATCAATATCATATCAGTCAATTGTTCTTCAGTGAACTTTTCAGATTGAACTTTTGTTGCTTCAGCAAATCTTGTCTTCTTAAAATTTTGAGGTTCACTATGCATGACTTTCCTTTTAGGTGCAGGAAATCTTCTTTCTTCTTCTTCTTCTGAATTCATAGGAACAAAATCAAGATCTTGCCTTTTAACTCTGTAGTATGCACTCTCAATCTGATTAGGGGTCATTCCTTTGAACTTGCTCATCTTCCATCTACCAACATGACAACAATAAGATTTCATGGTAGAAAGAATTTGTGCTTTAGTTGGTTGCCTTGGTTTCTTCTGCCCCTTTTTGACTGTACTGATTGCTTCTTGAAGTGCTTGTCTGTTCAACATTTCAATGAAATCTTTTAACTGAGCTGTTCTTTGTGCTTCAGTTAAAGACTTATCTGCTACTAGGTCAATTGCCTTCTTCTTGATCACTGGATTCTGAGCAATCAAGAAATCATAATCCTCTTCAGTAAGGACACATGTAAATTCTGGAGTCTTCTCTCTCAGAATTGTAGGTTGGATGGTGGAAATTGGATTAACATCCAATGGAGCAGTAGTTTCCACCTTTTCCATTCTCTGAGCCATCATGAAGTCAGCAATTTCAATCTCATCCAATCTTTTCTTTCTTGCAGCTTCATCCTCTCTAAGTTTCCTTGCAATTTCAGCATCATGATCAATTTGACCTTGAACACTCTTCTTCACCTTCTTAACTGGTGGTTCTTCACTCTGCATAATTTTCTTCCCTTTCTCTTTCTTATCTTTTTAAGTTCTTCCTCAGCAGTGGAAACAGTTTGACTGTCAGTCGGAACTATTTGCTCTGCAAGTGGAAATATGAACATCAGTGGGAATTGTTGTTGCAGCAGTGGAAAAGACTTCCTCTTGATTTTGTTCTTCTGTATTAGGCTGCTGTTGTTGAGAAACTTGTGGCTCTGCATTCTCATTCATTGGCTCAAATGCCAAGTCTTGAATACCAAAATCAGCATCTGTATCATCTTCCCTGAAGTCAATTCTCCTCCCCTTAG
>LBNU01026728.1:25257-52290 GCA_014162995.1 Artemisia annua | reverse complement strand
GGTTTTGGTCACTCTTTTTCGATGGAAAAGGCCACGAACTCAACAACATCACCATATGCCACCTACGGTGGCGGGACTTTTGGTGACACACGACGAAAAAAACGTGTGTGACTATATGCCTATCGTCACGCATTTTGGGCGTGACTGATAGAACTTTTTGTACCAGTGATAGGTTTTGCAATTTTAGAAAAATCTTTAATAAATCACCTATAAAATCCAGCATGTCCCAAAAAAACTTCTAATTCCCTTAAGATTAGTTGGGTAAGGTAATTTAGAAATGACATCTACCTTAGCCTTATCAACTTCTATACCAAATTGAGAAATTTTATGGCCTAGGACAATTTTTTCTTTTACCATGAAATGACCTTTTTCCCAATTAAGGACAAGATTAGTTTCTTCACATCTAGCTAGCATTTTGGACAAGTTATTTAGACAAGAATCGAAAGAGTTACCGAAAACCAAAAAGTCGTCCATGAAGACCTCCATGAAATCTTGGCACATATCGGAGAAAATTGTTGTCATGCATCTCTGGAAGGTGGCTGGTGCGTTGCATAATCCGAAGGGCATTCTTCTATAAGCAAATGTTCCATAAGGACAAGTGAAAGTCGTTTTTTCTTGATCTTCTGGAGCAATAGGTATTTGGAAGTATCCTGATCGAGAACCCATCTAGGAAACAATAGAATTCATGTCCAGAAAGTCTTTCCAACATTTGATCAATGAATGGGAGTGGAAAATGATCCTTCCTAGTTGCATCATTAAGTTTCCTGTAGTCAATGCAAACTCGCCATCCTGTAACCGTTCTGGTGAGAACCAACCCGTTATCATCGTTGACGACTACCGTCATCCCTCCTTTCTTAGGAACGACATGAATAGGGCTTACCCAAGGGCTATCGGAGATGGCGTAAATTAGACCGGCATCCGGCAGCTTTATAATTTCCTCCTTGACTACATCTTGAACCTTAGGATTTAGTCTTCATTGTGGTTGTACAACTGGTTTAAAATCTTCTTCCATCAAAATCTTATGTGAACAAAACGAAGGACTAATACCCTTTATACAAGAAACTTTCCATGCTATAGCTCCCTTATGGTTGCTGAGTTCTTGTAAAAGACGTGCTTTTTAATCTTCAGATAGTAATGAGGATATAATGACTGGACACTCAGGGTTTCCGTCAAGGAATGCGTATTCCAAATGAGAAGGAAGCTCTTTAAGTTTTGGAGTTTGTGCGGCTTTTTCTGTAGAGCTAGCAGAGTATAAGAATGAAATTTTATCGCTCTCCTTTTTTTCTTGCTTCTCTTCTATGTCTTCTTCATTTTCTGACATGTATTCATCAAGAGTTGTCAGACTTACTGAATCGGCTGGCTTGCGCGGTGTAATTTCCTTATCGAACAATTGAGAAATGATCTCGATTTCATCTGGATCGTTCAGATCGTCATCAGCAAATGTGGCATACCTCATAGATTTTTCCAAATCAAATGTTATTTTCTCACCATCGATTTCTAACGAGATTTTTTTGTTGAACACGTCAATCATGGGGTGTGCAATAGCAAGAAAGGGTCTCCCAAAAAGAATGGGCACCTTTTCGTCCTCTTCCATTTCAAGGACCACGAAATCAACTGGAAACACAAATTTTCCAATTTTAACCAACACATTCTCAGCAACACCCTTTGGAATTTTGGTTGTTTTGTTCGCAAGCTCGATACACATCCTTGTGTGAACCAATTCTCCAAGCTCCAACCTAGAATAAAGTGAATAGGGCATAAGACTGACGCTTGCACCAAGATCTGCTAAAGCATTTTCAAATCTTACACCTCCAATGGTGCATGGTATGGTGAAATTCTCAGGATCCTTTTCCTTCAAAGGGATTTCGTTCAGGAGTGCAGCGGAACAATTTTCGTTTAGCTTAACTCGTGATGAATCTGTTAATCTTTTTCTAGTCAGGAGATCCTTCATAAATTTAGCGTACTTAGGCATTTGTTCCAATGCCTCTACCAGAGGTATGTTAATACTGAGCTGCTGTAATCGTTCCAAAAATTTCTTAAACCGTTCTTGTTCCCGTTCCTTCTTGATTCTTCCTGGAAAAGGGACGGGTGGCACATAAGTCTGAACTTTTTCTTTAATCGAAACTGTTTCTTTGTCTCTATCCTCATCATTTACTTTTTCGGTAACCGGTGCAGAGTTAACTTGTGTTTCAGACTCCTTAGGGTATGCTGGTTCCTTGTAATTTAAGCCACTTCTAGTAGTAATTGCGTGTGCAAGGTCTCTAGGATTGGTTTCGGTAGTACTAGGGAGTTTTCCATTATCTCTACTACAAACGAACTGAGCTAGTTTTCCTACTTGATTCTCCAATCTTCTTATTGTTGCTGCATGATCTTTAAGTGCCAGATCATACACTTTTTTAAGCTCCCAAATCATCTTCTCATTGTTACGTTGTTTTTTGTCGGAGTCTCTCATAAGCTTTCTAATCACCTTTTCGAGGTTAGAAACTCTCCCTTCAAGTGGGTTGTCAAAGCTGTGTTGGACAATCTT
Organism: Artemisia annua; assembly: GCA_014162995.1. Classification (NCBI taxonomy): domain Eukaryota; kingdom Viridiplantae; phylum Streptophyta; class Magnoliopsida; order Asterales; family Asteraceae; genus Artemisia; species Artemisia annua. Next base: position 49,763 of record LBNU01026728.1, on the reverse strand, counting down.
TACTTCCTCGGTTAACGAGTGTATTTCGAGCTCAAACTCCTTAATGTTATTAATCATACACTTGACTTTGTTTGGGGTTCCCTCTTCGTCATGCCACATAGCAGAGTGTCGAGCTATTTCCTCAATTCTTTTCAGCCCTTCGCAAGCGGTCATTTTGGGAATAGGTTCCTGTGAATCCAGCATTCGCCTGGTGTCTATTTTTAACCCATTATAGATTATCTGAATTTGTTCGTGCTTGTTAAGTTTGTGCTCGAGGCATTTCAGCAATGCGTCTTCAAATCTCTCCCATGCTGTGAATAATTGTTCACCATCACTTTGCTGAAATCTTCTTATATCATTGACTTGTTTCATTATCATAGCAGGAGTGTGATATTCCCTTAGAAATGCCTTTTTTAAGAGCTCCCATGTTCTAATTAATTCAGCGGGCAACTTCCTTATCCAGTACCTTGCTTTTCCTTTCAATGTATAAGGAAAAGCCATCATCATGACTTGATCTCTAGTTACTCCAGGGGTATGAAAAAGATCAATTACGTTGCCAACTTTATGCAGGTGCTCATGAGCCTCTTCATCTTTATTTCCCCAGAAATTGCATTGTTTGAGTTCTTCTAAATAAAGTTCCCAGAATTCGAACTTTATGTGTTCCTCCAAAGCTAGACGTTTGATTCCATACTCCACCCTAGGAAAGGTCAAATATTCATTCAAAGTTAATTCCATGAAAAATAATCAAAAATTAAAAACTTAGATAACAATCCTATTATAGCTCCCCGGCAGCGGCGCCAAAAACTTGATGCAGGTTTTACCGACCAGGTTCTAATATTTATAATTACTCGTATTACCTAAGGTCTAACTATTTGCACTGACGGACAGAGAATCCGGTCGTGTGTACGATATGAATGGTAACTCCGAGGTCGTCCCAAGAGCTATGTAGTTCGGACTATGTCTAAGTCTAATGTCACAAATTAAATAGAAAATATTGATTAATTGATCGTTGGAAATGAAATAAAACAAGAAAACAAGATACAAATAAAGTAAAGGTTGTGAGCAGTGGGAGAAAAGTGTACTAGCCTAGTTACTACTCCTACATCGTTTAAGGTCATGTTCCCTATTAAACTAATCTGATGCTTTAGGTGGGGCGGACATATATCACTAGGTGTATATGGTCAAGTTCCCTAGCCTATCTCCCCCGAATCCTGTCAGGAACCACAGGCACTACCCCATGCAAGTAAGCCAACGTATGGTAGACGGGTTTGAGTCATTAAGTGCCACTACATGCTAGACTTATCTCTAATGGCCCGTTGTCACGATCATAGGCCATTTCTCTTACTTCTTAAGTTCATCAAATACGGAAGGTGATCCTATGGTCAATTCGTACACGAGGCAATATGGTCAGTTGTCATCCCTCCCATTTTCTCGCAATCTATCAGGCTAGTGTCCTATGGTCAATTCTTCTAGCCTACTAACTCAATTGGGGTCTTAATTCAATTAAAGCTAGCGTAATGGATACAACCGCATATCAAAACTATCGAAATAAAAGGTTCTCAAGATAAACTAAGCATGCACACATGTAAAAGCATATAAGAAAAGTACGGAAATATGATTAAAATAATATAGAAATCATAACTAGGCTAGCACGAGAGGTGCTTAGCCACTCATGTTAAATTCAACACTCAAAACAATGTTTACAAGATCCATATATTCGAAATGTAAATGAAACAATGAAATGCTAATACTTATGGTGATTGAAGTGTGATTTCTCCCTTGGAAAGCCTTCGTATGCTGCTGTAGAAGGGCCTCCTAAATGCTCCTAACGATCTCTGACTTTGTGTGTGAGAAGTTGTTGTTGAAATGTAGAAATTAGGGTTGTATTTATAGGCCCGTCGAGAGTTACGGCGTAACTATGAAATGTGTTACGCCGTAACTGGCAAATCTTATACAGATCCAGAGTTTACGGCGTAACTGATGAAATGTTACGCCGTAATGATGATATTAGGGTTCCTTTTCCGTCGTAATCTCCAAATGTGTTACGCCGTAGAATATTTATCGGATCTGAGATATCTCTTGTAGTCTTCATTACGCCGTAATCCAAAAGGTGTGTTACGCCGTAAGTTAATTCTTGAGCTTGGACTACTCTCGTACTTGTTGCTACGCCGTATTCCATTGTTGTGTTACGGCGTAATCTTCAGATCTGAGGATTCTTCAAGACTTGTGATTGTTACGGCGTAAACCATGGAATTGGTTACGCTATAACTCGTGGTCCGTGTTGACTTATCTTAGAAATCCTAGCTACGGCGTAGTTGAGAGATGGAGTTACGCCGTAGCTCTTCCAGCATACTTGGATTTATCTTTCTTTGCACGTTCTTTCCAATTTCCTCGTTTCTTTAGCTCTTATGCTCACTTGTAACCTGGATACAAAATATGAAGGAATAAAAGCATATATCCACATAATTATTAATATAAATGAGCATAATAGGGGGAAATTGACACTTAAATATCAGGATTACTTGATGTTATCAATGAGTTAACCAGGTGAAGATAAAAATTGTGAATTATGAAATGACTTAAGTTTACAAATGTAAGTGACTCTAATAACTTAAAATGACATGAGCATATCGTGACGTTTAAACGATGTTTAAATATGATCATAGGTCATAGGTACGTTCGTAGACAATGGTTCCTAGAAAAATGAACATTTAGCACTAAATGACTTGGCAAGTATAAAACTAACCCAACAACATAGAGTTAGTTTAAAAGTGTCAAAGGTTGCTATCTTGTTACTAACCTGAAAATAGGCAGTTGTCACATCATGATGGGATAAGAATGGTTTCGTTGTTTGATTTCCCGTGTAGAACGGTAATAACACGATGAGATTGATAACAAACAAGAAGCTCGGGTAACACTTAAAACTAAGACCATACTTTACTATTGTGAGGCAATATTTGCCCAAGTGTTTGAAACTTGTGAAGTTGTGTGTGTTGCCTTATATTTATAGAAAGGTGAGTAGGGTTTAGATATAAACCCTTGAGAGATAATCAACGACTGCGAGAGAGCCAAGTGTTAATCATCTAGAGAGCAGACAAAGAGTACATCACTCCTTGGCTCGAACAAAGTGATGCTTGTCGTGCGTCCCGCCCCCACTAGACAGTGTCACGTGCTACATCTTAACCGTTAGTGACAATTGGGGAGCAGTAGTATTGCATGCTCAGTCTGGCTTGATGAGTTTTACGAGGCCCTGCATTGCCTGGGATTTAAGCTGGGCCGTTATCAAGTGTTTATTCATGGGTCTTGGTAATGGGCTTGATTTGAACATGTATTTAGTAGGCACGCGGGCCACTAATATTGATACGCTATCTTAATTTTTGATGAATATTACACAATATTTATTGATTAGCAGATATCTTTTACCGTCAATCATCACAACCTTGTAATACTATTCAGTATAATTTTCATATCATCATTGCATCGTGATACATGAGTACTTGACATTTTAATATAAAATAGTTGTGCGTTAAAGTTATTTCAAAAAGTTCTCGCCATACGTAAGTTTATTATCATAAAAAGCATGTAATTTTAAAATGTTATTCTTTAAAATTTTTGATTATAAAGTACTCGCCACCACAACATTAACACGATAGATTACATAGGCTATGTTTGGCAATAGACTTATCGGGACTTGAGTTTTTAAAATAATTCGGCTTATAAAATAAGTCTCGTTTGTCACACAGGCTTATGGAGGCCAATGTCTTATAAAATAAGCCACAAGCCTCCATAAGCCTAAGCCTATCAAATGAGGCTTATTGAGGCTTATAAATAGTTAAATTACTTAAATACTCTTAAAAATATAATGAATTATCACGTAAAAGCTGAAAATATATGTGAATTTTATTTGATTTTAGACAAAATACACCGTTGGTCCCTAAACTTAACCAAAAACATCACCAGGCACCCTAACTTTCAAAAATCGTCGCCATGCGTCTAAACCTTAGGATTTTGAGTCCGATTGCGTCCCTTGACCCATTTGGGCTGGGTCAACGCACGTTTTATGTTCTAGTTTCAGGGGCATAATAGTCCAATCACTATTCAACTATGATCTAACCCAAGCTAAACCCGACAGTCAACTTGAGGGACCAAATGTGAACACTCAACTTAATAATTGGCGGGAGTTTAAGTATCACAACGGGAACGTAGACAAATTGAGGGACCAACAGTGTATTCCCCGACACGCTCTACTTTATGTCTACATGTGTGTATATTTCCAACAAATAATGGGGAATCGAAGAGTTCAAAAAATGCTTCTAAAATTTAATACAGACTCTTCGTTTTCCCTATTATTTGTGTATATATTGGTTACTTCTACATGTTGCTGCATACCAATCTTATATCATCAACCTGAAACACATCAATCACATTCACTTGAAATCATGTTGTCCGGAAAGAAACGACCAAGAGATGCGGATGCTATCCAAGACAAGGAATTGACCAAAAGACCAACTACTGAAGCACATGTGGCAGCAGAAAACCCTGTATCTAACCAACAACAGTCGGCCAAAGTTGAAGGTGATGAAAGCTGGTACTATCAACTAGAAGTTGCGTTGGAACAGGAGGAAGATCAAAAGGAGAAGGAAGAAGGAAAGGAGGAGGCAGAAGGAAGCCATGCTGAAGTGAAACAAGGAAGGCGTTTTGCAGCGGAGCATTGGAAAGAGAAGGCTGCAATTAGGAAATTAGAAAAAAAATAGATAAAATAAATAAATGATGAAACTGAAGAAGATGAATATTTAGAAACATTTAGTTATGATGATGTACATTTGGCATACGCCTCGGATTAATGTCATTATGTAACGAAACATATTTTAAATGATAATTTTAATCTTGATTTTCCGAGTTTTTGCTTTCAATTGCATGTTTGCATCTGCATTTGCAGTTTAGCGGGTGTTTGGATTTAAGCAGTTTGACTTTCACAAGTCAACATACACCCAAGAATTGAATGACTGTGTAACTAACGGTGTATTTTAGTGACCAACGGTGTATTTTAGTCATGATATAATTTACTAACTTGCTACTTAACGAGATGTTAACAATACCCCATTTGAGGAAAGAACACACTAATATGGTGAATTTCCATGAAGATCCATGCTTACTAACTTCAGGAAAACAACAACTAAAGGCACAAAATGATGATGTTAAAGAAGTTTGGGTTAAATTTAACTAAGATATGGTTGAAAATGTGTTTGGTCTATTATACCCTTGATGCTATACCTAAAAATGGGCGTTGACCTTAGATTTCCAGGTCAAGGGACGCAATCGGACTCAAAATCCTAAGGTTTGGACGCATGGCGACGATTTTTGAAAGTTAGGGTGCCTGGTGATGTTTTTGGTCAAGTTTAGGGACCAACAGTGTATTTTTGTCTTGATTTTACATTAATAAATTTCAGCTCCAACTAATTTGTCAAACAACTTTATAAAAATATAAGCTTCAACTTTCAGCTTATAATATAAGCCTCGGCCTCAGCTCTAATCCCAGCTCCGACCCCAACCTCAACCCTAACCCATTGCGCCAAAAATACCCCTGGATTCATAAGGGGTCTTCTAAATACACCAATATGATTTCTTAATCATTGACTTTGTTACATGGGGAAAGTAATTCTACCCATTTCAATGCATGGACTATGGCCTACATAATAAATGAGGGGTAGTGGTTATTATTTTCCATTCAATGTATTTTTTTACTTTTTTATTTTTTAATATGTATTTATTATCTTTTATTTTTGTAATGGTTGACATTTTTCATTTTCCAATTTCATTCGATGTATTTTTAAATGAGTTCTACAAGTATGACATTAACGTAGAGATGGTAACGGGTCGGGTTTTAGTGAAACCCTACTCGTACCCGTTTATGATATCTATACCCAAATCCGCCCCAAAACCCGTTGGGTACCTGTTTAGTATTATCCATCGACTTGAATATCATATAATACGATTTAACATTTCGAACCAATCATGAAAATAATTCTAAGAAAAAGAACAAAATTCAAATGTCTTTGATAATAGAGATCTTAATTCTTAAGTAATGCATTACAAAATCTAAAAAGGCTTGAGTATTTGATCATAGAGATCTTAATCCAAGTCTCAAAAAAATGCAATTTTTTTCTGAACAAAGAAAGAATAGTTAGAGGATCTTCTAGTGAATTCCATGCCGAAATAAGTGAGTCGCAACTCGTTTTTTCCTAGCTATGTTACCAAAACAATAAAACGTTTTCTAAAAAAAATAAACTGAAACTTTTTCTTAGTTGTGCACGATCGCCTAAGCAAGCAAAATAATATAGTTTAAAAAGTTAGTAGCAACTAGCAAGCGTAAATGGCAAGCATAAATAGCTAGCAAAAAGAAAAAATTGAGAAACAAAAAAATGGCATTTAAGGGTCGGTTAAACAAGAAGTGAAAAAGTAAAACGTAAAAGGGCTGTGAATCTATTGATGTATTTATTAAAAAAAAAAAAAAAAAAAGTTAATCTATCATCACTATTCACTACAGCTATGGCTAAGATTATGTTAGGATTCCTTAATGACTCTATCTGTTGCAATTTACGAGCAATAAAGTAACACAATTATCAATGTTTTAAATTTCTTTTTGGTGTATTTAGTAGTACCATAACCATGCACCCATAAATACATCTCTTTACAAGATTTGTTGATTTAGTCAAATTAAAAAATTCACTAGTTCCAACAAGACTGTCGAAGTTAGGTCCACTCCTACCCCTACTCACATTTCTTTCCATTAATTATTGCCGTGGACTTATCCCATTTCTTCCTTGTGAATATCTTTTAAATATTTGAAACTTTAACAAGAACAAACATTCTTAATTCTTTATATCATCTCATTATAAAATAATAATAATCTAACCAAGCGTGGTTTAAAGTCTCCTTTGAAGACTCTTTCTAGTGCTTTCAATCCAAAATCTATTTGAGTTCTTTTCATTTCATCTATTTTCTCTCTATATCTTATCAAATTTTACTTGTAAATTGTTAGATGAAACATGGAGTTGGGTTTAAGCTTAGGTGATACACCACCATCAAACCCTACTAATCAACTCACCACAAACACTACAAGTAATAGTCTTGGATTCTGCATGGCTTTAGGGATGAACCCTTTAAATGGAAGTACTCATAAACCACAAGCTCAAGATTGTGATGATGAAGATGATGATGATCATGAGCATAGTTTGAAAGAAAGAAGTGTTGGTGCTCAAAGAATAACTTCACTAAATCCTCCGGTTCAGCTTGATTTACTGCCTTCTGGACCGGTTCCTCGTCATACTTCTTTCCCATGGTCTTCCGACAACGGTTTGTACTCTCTCTCTAGATATATCCTACACGCACAAATACACCATAGGTGTGTGTATTTACACAAATCGATGACCTAACTCGAATTGTTTGTTCCAATCCTGCTTTTTTTTAAATAAAATAAAATAAAAAGACTTTACTTGATTTGATCAGACGGCATATTTGCTGGCTCAAACCCTATGAATTAGTTGATCAAAACAACGTTGTCCTATTATTGCATAGAAGATAGAGCTTTTGAGAGCTAAAAAATCAAATATGTGTAAAAGTTATTTTTTTGAGTCTATCAAGCAAATTAAACAACTCTTTAAGATTGTTAGTTGATGATATTTCTCTTTAGTTATTTCCTTAACGGTAAAGATAGAGACTGTTTATGGGTATTTTTTTAGTTTGTAATGTTAATCCTTCTTGTCCTTAACACACATACAAAGACACATATGTGCCCTTTTTTTTTTCAAAAGACCCTTTCTAATAAAAAAATACTTAAGTTTTATTTTTTGTATAGGGAGTTCGGAGGGTGGTTCATCAGGAAATGCCGCGGCGAGGAAAGGGTTGACGGTGGTGACAGAGGAGGCCACGTCATCATTCCGGTTAGATTTTATGAGTTATAGAAGAATAGGAAATAATGTTAATGGTGATGGGAAAAATGATGTTGTTGAGGTGGAAAGAGCTTCTTCTAGGGCTAGTGATGAAGATGATAATGGGATGTCAAGAAAGAAACTTAGATTATCTAAAGTACAATCTGCTTATTTAGAAGAGAGTTTTAAGGAACATAATACCTTAAATCCTGTAAGTACACTTTTCCTGTTCATGATTTGTTGTCTTTGTTTGATTGCAAGTGTGAACTTAGGCGTGCAGATCACTAGGTTTGTTTTCTGTAGTAGTAACATTTATTATTGGTTTTCTTTCTTGAGTTAAATGATAAGTCCCAACTTTTAGTAATTAAATATGAGCTAAATCATTTACAGTACGTAGCTGCCTGCTACATGCAAAGGACAAAATATTGATTATTCATATCTACAAAAGTGACTATTTTTTGTAACAATGAGTCATATTTCTCCTTAGCAATTCCAAATGCTTGATCTATTGAAAAGGTAGTGAAAGACTTGGAATTCTCTTACTGACCCACTCATTGCAAAATCTTTTAGCGATATCCGGTCCATAACATATATTGTGCTGTTTTTTTAACTTTATGTTAAAATTTGTGTATTTATTTCTGTCCCCAAAAATACCAAATTTGTCTTTTGGGAGATGTCATTACTTCAACTTTTTTGTTACATACTCGGTATTAAGAATAAAAAACAAACATTGTGATTAGAATAATATGTGTCAGAAACTTATAATCTTTTTCTCTTCTTGTTAATGCAGAAACAGAAGATTGCACTTGCAGAACGACTTAATCTTAGACCGCGACAAGTTGAAGTCTGGTTTCAGAACAGAAGAGCAAGGTACATATATATTTGTATATAAACAAATATTCATGTTGTTATAATTTTTATAGGTTTAGGATTCCTATCTTAAAACTGTTTTTCTCCCTATAGTTTCTTGATACAACATATAAAAAGTTAATTGAGATTGCTAATCTAAAGCATATGCTTTACTTATGTATCAAAGAAAATGTGTCAAGTAACAGATTAAGTTAATAATTTAAACTGTCTATTTCATATAACAGATTCTATGTATATATAGGACAAAACTGAAGCAAACTGAGGTAGACTATGAGTACTTAAAGAGGTGTTGCGAAACCCTAACTGACGAAAACAGAAGGCTATACAAAGAGCTTCAAGAACTAAGAGCTTTAAAGACTACTTCAAATCCATTTTACATGCAACGTCCCGCTACAACTCTCACAATGTGCCCCTCGTGTGAGCGTGTCGCCACGACCTCCACGGTACCACCCTCTACCACCTTAACAAACAATATGGACCCAAGCACTAACAAAACCAGTACACCACAGTTAACTCTCTCGGCAACATCAAGAGCATTAACTCCCACCACCAGCCAGCAGCATCCTCATGAATAAGAGAGAGAAGACACATTAAATATGTACATATATTTCAAAATCTATGATTTGGTGTTCGATGTGAATTATGTTGGATTTTGTTATCTAGAATTTAATGATAGGAAAAGAAGAAAAGAAAGGAGAATATATTTTTGGTACAAGATTTTTAAGTATGAAAAATCTGAAATTTTATATTTTTATGTTGGTAGAATGTAGAAGTTTGGACACAAAGGAAAAAAGAAATCTTGTTTCAATTATTATATCTATTATTGTATGTTCTTCACTTTTGTTTGCTCGTTTTTTNTTTCTTCTTTTTTTTTAGCAAGACCTTTGATACATCAACCTAATTAAATGGACATAAAAGGGAACCTATCACATAAATGACTTGTACAGTTGTGTAATTATACAAGTCATTTATGCGATAGTTCCTCTTTTAAGTCCATTTAATTAGGCCCGTTTATCATTTTCCTTTTAGCAAAATGTCTGCTAGTTTTCAATGGATACGTACGTTCAATCATACATGATACTTTTTCTTATCTTGTAGGTAAGATTTACTGAAAACAAATCTTAAGTGAATAAAATATTGAATTCTTTTGTCAAGTCAACATGAGAGGACGATATTATTGAAATTATTAACAAGGCTAGGAGACAATATTCACGCATGGACATGAATATTGTTCGTTCGTACCCACACCTGGTTGGTGGCCTGTCACTGATATAATTCGGGATGGTTCACATTGTCGCTGCAAAAGTTTAATCTACTTTTTTCGACCATTTATAATTGTCTCCACGAGCTTCTCTATAACAAACGTTGATTGCAAGTTTATTATTTAAACTAAACAATATTTTTTGTAAAAATGTCCATTAGCAACTTAATAGCTATCATTTCTTATTTAGAATATTAAGTATAGTAGTATAAACGTAACTTATTTTATTTTCATAGAAAATGGGATTATGTTTATATTTATTTAAAGGGGAACATGTTTTATTGTTTTAAGGCATGCTTTGTGTTTGCTTTAATAAAAGTTAGGTTATAGGGACGACCATTTTACTTGTTTAATCATTTCAATAAAAACACATAGTTGACGTGTGATTTGTGTGTGTGAGATAATGCAGGGACAAGAATGTCATATTCATGAAAAAATGTCTGGTAAAGGTGGTACCCTAGAAGGACCACCCATTATGAGTAAAACACAAGGAAAGTACAAGGCTTCATTATTGCCAATTTTAACCCTTTCTTTGTCACGTGACCTCTCACGAGACTCAACCCTACTACATTTATATTCTCATTTTTTTTCTGTCCAGAATAATAAATTATTGTACAGATAACATAGTCAACACTTGTCAACCCTCAGAACTTCGTATAGCAATAATTACACAATCTAACTTTAATTCTTTTGGACCACTGCATCAGATTTTGCAGTTTACAAATGTGTTGTGAGAAAGTCTTCTCAGTAGTAATCAGTATATAAAAGCATTAAAATGTGATAATTTTTTCTAAACAAAATCACCAAACTATGCATATACAAAACTCAAGTAACAAAATCGACACAAATATATCTCATTACCAAAATCGACACTGCGCGCGATACCTATGCACGCACAAAGCTTCTGGGCGCACATTGGCACGTGTAGGGTTCCGGTTGGCTCACGAACAACTAAAAAAAAAAAAAAAAAAAAGACTTTTGTCAACTTCCAACTGTTTTTGAAACAACACACGTATCGAACAAACAGGAGGTGCGAGCAGTTACCTTCTACGCTCTGGCTGCTTTCCTTTGCTTTTTGTTGCACGTTGTGTCATCTTTGATAGGTGACACACTTTTCAAAGTGTCGATTTCGAAATTTTCACTTCCTTCTGCATCATCTATTATTGTGTATTTAGATATGGTAGTCACAGTGAGGAGTTTTTGGAGAATCCATAAATTAAGAATTTATTCATTTAGTTACATAGTATGAAAATGTTTACAGTATGAAATGAAAAGGTTGTAGTTTACGAATGTTTTTCATCGTGTTATAATACATTAGTTTTGCGATTGCGTCAGGAAATATATCATTAGACATTAATGTACTTTTTATTACGTAGTAAAACCTTACTATCTAAATATAATTGTTTTATAATTCTTGTACATATGTAGTACTGCACCAACGCGTATGCATGTCATAAGTTAATATTATTATTGGATGGCCATAATAATATGCATATGTTGATAGATAAATTTATAACCTGAGACTTCCATAAGATTATATAGAATGTGAAATGGAAAAAAAAAAAAAAAAAAAAAAAAAAGTATAGGGACATGTGACACATTATCTAGATTTATAATGTAATTGTTGTCGCTGGTTAATCAATACATATCCTATTGTCCATCCGTTCCATTTTATTGTCTATGTTATTATTTTTGGATGTCTTAATTTAATTGTCTCATACCAAAAAATAGATAATGGGGTTTGGTCAAGTTTACTATATTACTCTTTTGNAGAATTCACACTTCTAGCCAGAGTAGGGATACCTTCAATATGAATCCAAGTAAGCCTCCCATATGATTCTCCGTTGTCTTCCCACATTTTGAGATCATCAAACCATTGCTGCACCCATATCTTGTTTTCTTCAAGACTTTTAATCGCTGTCTCCTTCGAGTCCCATTCGAATAAAAAAGACAAACCACCTACGTATTTGACTTTGCATTCAGTTAAGCCATTATTTTTAATGACATCCCAAGCATTTTGGAGAACATGGAAATTTTTAGCTTTTCCGACCCAACAACTTTCAAGTTTCGATCTTAAATAACCATCTTCCTCAAGAGAGATGCTTTTGACAGTGGGTGATAGACCATTTTTCTTATGTCCAATAACAGCTTCTCTAAAAGAACGCCCAATTGGTGTAAACTTAGATTTTGGTCGCGGTCCTGGATTGATCGGAGGAAAGTCTGAGGTTGGGATCTTAGATTTTGGGACACCTTGGCCGTCAACCTTCATAAACTTTCCTCGATTGACAATCAATTTCTCTGCTCCAATCATGATTCCTTTTAGCCTATTTTCAAAACTACTAATATCTCCTATGTTAATAAATCTAACAAAACCAAAACGTGTGTCCCTTTTGGTTCTCTTGAACGCTACATACACATCAACAACCTTACCATATCTGCTAAACATTTTCCAAAGAGCTCCTGAATCCCACGATTCAGGAAAATTGGTGAAGAAGAACGAGGTCGCTTTGTCCCTCATGACTCTGTCGAAATCAGAGATCTGCCTTCTACCCTCTTGACTGAACTTGTTGAATCTCCTATCATCCTGGTGGGATCCGTTCTTTGGTCTCCTTCTTTTTCCGGTGACTTTCTCCCATTCTCCGTCTTTGTCTTGACCATTTTGTGCCGCGTTCCTTTGGTGTTCTTCACTAGTCCATCCATCATCGTCATTATGGTTCCTGGTATAGTTGTTGTTGGTGTGGTACGGTGGTTTGGGGTTGTAGTTAGTGGGGAGTGGTGGTTTGGGGTGGAGGCTGGTGGGGAGTGATGTTTTAGGGTATTGGTTTTCTCTCACCATGTTTTCTCTCTATTGTTGAAATTAATATTACAAAATATAAAGAAGTGTTAATTAATTGGTTAAAGTCAAACCTGTCATTTGGCAAAAAAGTAAGATATAGTCTCTTTTTTTAATAATTAAAATTGAATTTAAGCGTCTCTCTTTTTTAAATGACCCGAAAAAGTAGATGCAAAAGAAATGGTTAATTTTTTTTATGGAAAGCGTATGAAAGATGCGTAGTGTTCTCATGAGAAAAGGTCTTTGAAAGTGGCATAAGTTTCGTGATTTTGAACATTGGCATCTAAAATTGAAGTCTATTTGCTCTTTACTTAAGCTCATTTTTTAATATTGAATATAGATAGATAGGATATATGTGTTTCCCAGAAATGCTAGAATCAGAAAATATTTCGGTAAATACACCTTGAGTGGATCTACAAACTCGTAAATCCAATTTAACGTAATTGTTATTCTCAACTTTCTGAAAAGATGAAAAAACCAATATTCTTTTGAAACATTTGCTATTCTAATTACAGTATGTGTAAAGATTGTAAATCAAACAATCTTACGTTCAAGGGCGTGTCACATAGCGGTATAAATATCTCTATTGTCCTATATACTTGCGGGAAAAATGTTATTCTGTGAAAATTTACGCAATAATGTGGCAAAATAATTTGTCCAATCAAATAACTTCTTGTTTTTATAATTATTTTGATTGGACAAATTATGTTACCGCATCATTATGTAGAAGCTTTTGTGGGAATCTTTTGTGGACATAAAACAATCCTCTACTTGTGAATATTAACTTGTTAATTTGCTCATCTTGTCATTAACACACCAAAACAATATATAGTGCAAATAGAGAGAACTAGAAGTAATGTACATGGACCATGACAACATATAACCAATAAAGCCCATGTCTACTAAAACTATATGTGTAACAGTCTTTCGTAGTTTGAGCGAGAGGAGACCGAACACTCAAATTGGAGCGAAATTCTTAAAACAACGCGGAAGGTAAGCCTTTGGAGAAAATATTAGCATACTGGTAGTGTGATGACACATGAAGAACACGAACATGTCCTGTAGGAACAAAATTCCAAACAAAGTGAATATCAATCTTGAAATGCTTGGTCAACTGATGCTAAACCGGATTAGTTGTCAAACAAACAACACTAACATTGTCACAGTAGACAAGTGTAGTAGATGTAAAGGTGTATGTAATTCCCGAAGAAGGTTGCGGAGCCAAGCAGACTCAGCAACGACAACACTACTATACTCTGCCTTAGTGATAAGACAGTTGTAACACCGAAGTTTACAACCCACGAGGCAGTGTACCTAATCGTTGTAGTGTAGCATAGGTAAGACGATTTGATCTACAGGCAAAGGAAGATTATTTTTTGTATTTTGTATTTTAATGAAAGCAAGTAAATTACCGAGGTTTTGAAAGAATTTGTTTTAAGGCTAATAATTAACCTAAATTGAAAGAACTGAAATGACAAGAAAATTAAATTTTAGTGTAAATTAATGGGAGGTAAAGACGTATTTATCTAGGGTGCACTACTCCTTACTAGCTATCCAATTCTATGCATCGATTGTCACACTTCGATTGACCGAATCCTTTACTAGTTCTAACTATAGGGACATGTGACGACCATGTTTTGTAGTCAATTGCTAGAGGGACGAGTATTAGGCCGAGGTGTTATAGTTAGTTACTATATTGATTAACTAGATGGACGTGAGAACTAAAGGCAAAAGTTATCCAGATATCTAGCTTGTTGTCTTAAAACAATTAATTAGAGGGACGAGATATTAACCAGCTATCGTAATTAATTGCAAGCATTCAAACACATTCAATCAAACAAAGAATTGATAGGAAGCAAGAAATATAAACTAAGCAAGTTTCATGCAAACCCAAAATAAATACTAAGTGATCTAGCATAGCATAACAATTGAACATAGCATAACAATTGAAGAACAAGCAATCAATATAATCAAGAAAATAATGATTAATATCATTGAATGATTAATCAAATAACTTATCTCATCAATACATATGAGTTTAAGTAGTAAAAAGCTTTAGAAAACACTCTAAGTTCGGTTAGGGTTTAGCTCCCAAAAATTCCACATGAAAATATGAAACAATGCAAGTGACGTTGTCGCGTATTGAGTGCGACGCCATCGCTTCAGGCGTGTGACGCGGTCACTAAGGGCGTCTCCAGACACTGAGCTTGTCACTAATCACTTCAAAATTTCCCTTTCTGTTCACTTCTGGTAACCACCTCACAAATGCCGGTCACGATCCTGAATTTTGTATTTTTCTTTTGTTCTTCATCCAATCGAGCTTAAAACGCGTTCATATCTAGCATTTGGATTCCCAAGTACTTAAAACTCAAAAACAAAGCATTTAAGGTAATAAATGATCCGAAGTGTACTAATTTTAGGGTTAACTGACCCCTAAAAAGTTTACAAAATTACACCTCATCAGTCCCACCACTTTACTTTTCTTGTCATTTACTTTTCCGCATTTTAGGTTAATTATTAGTTTAAAATACAAAACTCCTTCAAACCCAGGATTTTACTTGCTTTCTAATAAACTAAAAATACTAAAAAGACTCATCCTTCAACCTTTAGATTGATTCGTCATACACTTCGAGCCTACCTCACTATTCTCCTAGAGAATAATCAACCCCCTGGTCTTGCTTATACTACACTACAGCGATTAGATACACTGCCGAGGAAGTTTTAAAACTAGGTGTTGCAACCGCCCCATCAAATTTTTGACGCCGCTGCCGGGGAATAGTCTCGGTTTTGATTTCTATCTCGTTCAGGTCTAACTCACTAGATACCTATCAAGTGAGCTTTATATTTTATTTTCGTAACTTTATTAAGTCTACATTTTCTTTGTTTCTTTGTCTCATAAATTTTTCAATGACTCTTCCGTTCCCCATCATGGAGAACGCGAGTTTACCAAACATTTCACTTAATTAGCAACTTGATGATTTTCTTGAACTATATGATTTTTACCCTATCAACGAATTCGAGAATGCACCCTTTGTTTCTCCTTTTGTTGACAGATTCATATGATGAGTTAAATTTGAAGATGTGATTGATGAAGTAAAAAAAATGTAGTGTGGAAGACTTCCCAATCCCCTGAGATGAGTTTCCTATAGGGTCTGTGTTAGCATATGATAGTGTATCTCTACAACCTATAATGCTCGTTATTTTGAATTTGGTAGGAAGATACAAAAGAGTGACCCTTGTAATTTGAGATTGACCAAAGGGTTATAAACCCATTGGGTTTCGGTTCTAGATCGGCTAGAAAGTCGACAAATTCGACTACGGGTCGACTTAAGGGTTTCAACCAAAGGGATAAATCCCTTTGGTATTTGTTCAACCGATCGTAAAAGGGGGAGAGAGAGCAAAGAGTTTAGGGTTTGTAATTGTGTTATGAGAATCTGTTAGCCTTGAAAATAATGTTATATGTTGGAAATTGTATTAGTTTAAAGCACAAGGACTAGTTCTGTCAATAGGACTTAGTTTAGTGTTTTGGTAGTATATATACTCTCCTAGTTGCAACTAGGAGAGGTTGGATGTTCATTATGTAATAAGGAAGTGTGTGTGTTTTCCCTTTCTCTCTCTAGAAAACACACACATCTTCCCCCAATTCTTTAATCTAATATACCATGTTTAACCTTTATTTTGAGCATCCCCGACCTCCTGAAGTGTGATTCTTGGTCATAACAATTGGTATCAAGAGCTAACCAGGGGCGATTCGTGGTGTTTTTGGGTGTTTTTNTGCTTGTAGGGAACATTGTAAGCAATTTCCATATAACATTACTTTGGGGAGAGATTGTTAGCCTTGAAAATAATGTTATATGTTGGAAATTGTATTAGTTTAAAGCACAAGGACTAGTTCTGTCAATAGGACTTAGTTTAGTGTTTTGGTAGTATATATACTCTCCTAGTTGCAACTAGGAGAGGTTGGATGTTCATTATGTAATAAGGAAGTGTGTGTGTTTTCCCTTTCTCTCTCTAGAAAACACACACATCTTCCCCCAATTCTTTAATCTAATATACCATGTTTAACCTTTATTTTGAGCATCCCCAACCTCCTGAAGTGTGATTCTTGGTCATAACAGAATCCCTTAACACCCTTTTTGTATTTTTAGGGTGCTTAAGAGGGTTCTAGAAGTACATGGAAACCAAGTAATCCATGTTAGAAACAAAAACAAACACCTCCTTGTGGGATTTCGGCCAAAAACCGACCAAACAACCATTGGGGTTGTTTGTTTGGTCTTTTGTCATTTTACTCCCCTTTAATATTTATCTAGGATAAACATTAGACCTAGGGGGTGTTTCTTTTTTTCCTTGGAGCACTGGGTATCATGTGATCAGATAACACGTTATTGGTATGCCACATCAGGGCCACATCATCCACTCCTAATAATACACCAATCACTCAAACACCCCTCCCTCATAACCACCACTAACACGTTATTGGGTCCCGCAAAATACTCCACTAAAAATACCCACTCACTCACAATACACAAAAAAACAAAAGAAAAAAACAAAGAAGATAGCATTTGGCGTGAGCCAGTCAAACGGCTTGGGGTTCCTTTGGCTCACGAATGGTACAAGTGGCGGTATGGTTTGGCTCACCAATGGCACGAAAAAATGAACATTTGGCATGTTAAATGCATCGATACCGTTTGCTCTTAGCTAAGGGACCATGTGGGTCCTATGTGGGCCCATGTTAATGCCTCTATATGGGGAGAGGGTGGGCTTCACATAAAAAAGAAACATTATTAAATGTTTGTGTTGACCATGTGGTCCCTATCCCTTAGCTAAGGGGAAAAAGAAACACACCCTTAAGGTAATTACCTTTAAACCCTTTAATGAAAACAACGTCGTATTTTCATTTCCTCATTTCTTTCATTTCATTTTGTAACTCATTTCTTATTTCACTTGTATTTTCTCATTTAGTGTGCACCGGTGTGACCCTTTGGCATTTCCGTAAATTTTAGTTTAGTTTTTGTTGTCATTCTTTCTTGTTTGGCCATTGTAAACGATCATCATCATCATATACTCAATAAAATTTATAACATTTGAACATTAATTCGACCACATTACAAATCTACATTCAGGTGGCATACTCTTTACAACTTTTTACCTTTTGCGCCACAACTCTTATCAGAGATTATATGTTGGTAGTACTTATGAATGTTGTACTAATAAAATTATCATATATGTAAAAGAGGGTAACAACAAGTGAGTGATATGACTAGCACTATGTCAAACAGTAGTTTGTGAAATGACTGGAATCACTTCTAGTAGTATTTCATTGTAATCTCTTTTGCTTATTTCCTTTAGATGCTTGCTTGAGGCCTTAATAAAATTTATCCGTTTAAAAGAAGTGCTATGCCAATCGAGTCATCGGAAGCCCATATGAACCCCAATATTCGCATATCAGAAGTGCTAGATGACCTTTGATTGATCAAGTGTGTGCAACAGTGCATAACTTAATACAGAGTTACTTTTATGTGAAACTACAAGTTCTAGCTAAGTTTTTTTAAATTAAAGATTGGATTTTAATACTTAGAACTAAACTTATTTTAATAAGAAACAGATAAACCAATATATTTTAATTACACGACATTTGTAATGTATTCCATGTATGCAAAGCTACCCTAATTAAAATATTTGCTCCAATGAGATTGTGCAAACTTTGCCGATTGCCATGCCTATTTCATTCCTTTCATAATCATAATTGTATTAATACTTTTCTCATATGGACGAAGAATAAATTATTAGAATAAATACTATCAATTAGTATTATATTATAATACTATTATAAGGATCATCATCATAATCTGTTCTTTCCCCTTCTAAGGAGACAATCGTGATTACAAAGATAATAANTTAAACCCTTTAATGAAAACAACGTCGTATTTTCATTTCCTCATTTCTTTCATTTCATTTTGTAACTCATTTCTTATTTCACTTGTATTTTCTCATTTAGTGTGCACCGGTGTGACCCTTTGGCATTTCCGTAAATTTTAGTTTAGTTTAGTTTAGTTTTTGTTGTCATTCTTTCTTGTTTGGCCATTGTAAACGATCATCATCATATACTCAATAAAATTTATAACATTTGAACATTAATTCGACCACATTACAAATCTACATTCAGGTGGCATACTCTTTACAACTTTTTACCTTTTGCGCCACAACTCTTATCAGAGATTATATGTTGGTAGTATTTATGAATGTTGTACTAATAAAATTATCATATATGTAAAAGAGGGTAACAACAAGTGAGTGATATGACTAGCACTATGTCAAACAGTAGTTTGTGAAATGACTGGAATCACTTCTAGTAGTATTTCATTGTAATCTCTTTTGCTTATTTCCTTTAGATGCTTGCTTGAGGCCTTAATAAAATTTATCCGTTTAAAAGAAGTGCTATGCCAATCGAGTCATCGGAAGCCCATATGAACCCCAATATTCGCATATCAGAAGTGCTAGATGACCTTTGATTGATCAAGTGTGTGCAACAGTGCATAACTTAATACAGAGTTACTTTTATGTGAAACTACAAGTTCTAGCTAAGTTTTTTTAAATTAAAGATTGGATTTTAATACTTAGAACTAAACTTATTTTAATAAGAAATAGATAAACCAATATATTTTAATTACACGACATTTGTAATGTATTCCATGTATGCAAAGCTACCCTAATTAAAATATTTGCTCCAATGAGATTGTGCAAACTTTGCCGATTGCCATGCCTATTTCATTCCTTTCATAATCATAATTGTATTAATACTTTTCTCATATGGACGAAGAATAAATTATTAGAATAAATACTATCAATTAGTATTATATTATAATACTATTATAAGGATCATCATCATAATCTGTTCTTTCCCCTTCTAAGGAGACAATCGTGATTACAAAGATAATACTACCTCCGTCCCATATTTATCGTCCATCTTTCCTTTTTCGGTTGTCCCAAATTAATTGTCCACTTCCATAAATAGATAGGGACTATAAATCAAGTTTACCATATTACCCCCATTTGTGGTTATTATTACAATCTTTAAAGTAGTTGGAAATTAATTGGTTAAGGGTAAAACTGTCTTTGTGCAAAAAGTAAGAGAGAGAAAGCTGTAAAGTTGATGTTTTTCTAAAACTGTGTGTTTTTTGTCTGTGGACAATAATTTTGGGACGGAGGTAGTAATAAATTTTGTATGTGACACCATGTATTGTTGCACAATCTTTTTCTTTGCTATTAGTTATATATCTTATGTAGCTCTCTTCAAAGCTCATGTTCATGTTTATATATGTGGTAGTTTATTATTATCTACTTGCACGATAATATCTTTTTGGATGCGTGATTCATAACAAAATGTTAGGTCTCATAGCGTTTAAATTAGAACTAAATGTCGTTTAAGGGATTGTACGTTTGTCTTAGCTAATTTGAGTCCTTAGGAGCTCAAACTTCTCTTAAAAATTATTTTTAACACGTTTATGTTTTTAAGCTAAAAGCTTTCATAAGCTTCTCCCCTAACACCTTCGAACAAGTAAACTTAAGATTTTATCATTTTTTTTTTCAATAAGCTCATATATGTCAACAAGGTCGTCCCTGAGAATTTGGAGGCATTGAGCGAGAAAGAAAGTGAGACCATCGAATGTTAACGTTATACAAAAGGTTTTAAACTTTTTATCTAATATAATACAAACTATGTTAAAAAGTCATAATTCGGATTTCATTATAATCTAGCTACGTTAAAATATACAATTAAATTTTTGTAGACATTTTAGTTATAATTAAAGAGTAAATCTTATGAAAAGGTACTAGAAACTACTCCAGGTAACAAACAAAAGGTTACCATTGATTTTAAGTAATTCACATGATCACGCCTTCTATATTTGATGTAAAGTCGTAATGCTTTCTATTTAATAGTTTTCAAATTGATTTAGTTCACAAAATCACACAAAAAAATTGTAAACATAGATCATTGAGGGAAAAGAAGTAAAAAGATTATGAGAAAATTCAATAAAAGTATCATATAGCGGGAAAGCAGCAATTGAATTTTCAGCCATCATACTGGTTTTCTTGTTTTCATATAGGCTTTTCATGAAGAAATAAATAAATAAATCATGATTTATGACCTAACCCCTAATATTATTTGAGCGTCCAAAAACATATTAAAGATATATTATTTTTACACCTGATGACCCATTTAATAGATATATAGAATCAACTTGTTTATATTTTATTTTATCAATACGTATTTTTTAAAAACTACGTGTATATCTATATAATAATAACAATAATAAATAATAATAATAATAATAATATACGGAAATTTTGGAGCTTTTGAAAGACGGCACTCTGCACCAATCAAATAATTTAAGACATACACACCATAGCGTCAAATAATACCAAAGCACGCACACGCTAACGATTTGTGTATATTATCGATTGGGCAACATGACCCCAGGGCCGTTCCATTGATTTCGGGGGCCCGGTGCGAAATCACAAATGGGGCCCTCATAATCTAAGTCTTTCACTCTTTTTGTATGTGGCCCAAAGTTTGTCTTTTATTTTTTGTATGTGGCCCGGTTCAACTTTGATAATAGTTAACAAAGACACTAAAAATTCAAAACGTTTATATATAAAACGTTTATTAAACTAAATTGGGAGCCCCTTACAAAAGAGTGACCGGTGCGATTGCACTACTTACACATACTAACCGCCCCCAATGAATTGACCCCAAAGTAACTATAAACTCATCTAGAGAAGATCATTTAATATAACTGTGACTAATGCTTAAAGTTATATTTCTTGGATTATCTTTTAAATTTGATTTATGGAATGTGACAAGAGTCACATGACTCTAGAACCCCTGCAACCTTATTTGAATGAGGGAATATCAAATGATTGGAGGATGGCCACTTCATCGTTAATACTTTGTCGTGAATAAGCTTCTTATCCTAATCATTTGCATATTAAAAAAGTCATAAGAAATATATGCTTTTAATTAAAAAGTCAAAACCAACCTTTAATGACGAGTATATATCCTGTCCTTTAGGCACCGCCTTTTATTAGTTAAAGTTTCTATGGAGTCTTCTGGATTGGATTAATGCTTGCACCATCATTAATAATTGATGAAACTAATTTAGTCAATTTGGTACATTCATGTTTCTCAATGATTTCAAGTTAAACAAATTTACATTAGTTTGTGTGATTTGGAAAATGATATATTTCATTTTACATATTGTTGGATATGGTGTAGATTAGCATAGACACTTCAACCTTGTATTATACTGGTACTCATCAACCCTACTTAACAAAAGTTTGATGCCTGTGAAATACCTTCACCCAATACCAAACCATGTTGCGAAACAGATTTAAACTCGCGTCCTTTGTTGGATCAAGACATCACATGGCTAGGCTCAGGTTTCTAAAGTAGCTGGTGATAAGGTATAATCATATAGTTGTAACATATAAAGTGATATGATAATATAACTACCATCTCTAAGGTAGGATTCATATGTAATTGTAAAATATATCAAAATAAAATGGTGCGGTAAGGAGTAGAGAAAATAAGTGGATTTTATTTACAGTCTTTTTCATTTGGGTAAAAGTAAAACGGATAAGTATAAATGAATTGTAAGAATGTATTGTTTAATGTTAGTTGTATAAAACTTGCTAGCTAAAGCAAAGAACAACACAAACTCTCTATAAAATGACATCATTTTACATGAAATCGCTTGTGTAATATTTTATAACAACGTAACTATTAAGCAAACTCCATTAAAAGAATTTCGAAAATATCTCAAAATTTGTCAACTAAGATTTTAATTCATGTGTATTAGTTTTCGTGTTACATAATTTCTATACTTAGACCCTTTTGTGCAATGATCCCCTAGGAATTACTTTGATTTATGTACTTTAAATGATAAGTTTTTCGGGTATGCAGTTAGTTGAAAGAATTATATGAGAATTAATTAAAACAATTCACAATATTTAAATAGAAAAAGCGAAGCATGAAAAGCTAAACTAAAGATTTTAAAAGGGTCCCAAAAAAGATATGCAATGATTTGGTAACTTGAATGCAAATGTTAATTGGGTGGAAAATTTAGTAAAGTGAAAAGGGTTCTTGCTTAAATACAGTAGAAAGATTGAAACCGCATCCTCATCTTATCATTTGTATAGTTAATGGGAAAAAGATGTTACATGACTTTATGGCTTTAACAAGTGCTCACACACGTATATTGAATGCAGCAGTGTCTTTTTAACTCATTATTTAGCGTGGGCTAAGGTGAGAAAATGCGTGAAAAGACGCACCTTTTAGTAAGGTGTGCCGCCATTCTTAGAAGCATTTAAGAAATTTCAAATTTATGAATTTGGGCTTGAATTTTTAGTATTTGGGCTATTACCTTCTTGGGCATTGTAATTTCAAAACTTAATTCCTATTTGTGCCTCGTATGTAGGCCTGGCTATTTGGAATTTGGGTGTTAGAGAATGATATAAAATTATAAATACATAAATCTATAAATATCTTGTTTGCTGCTTTAAGCACGCCTTAAGAAACGCCAAGACTTCGCAAAAGCTCGTAAAGCTTGAGGCGTGACTGTGTCGTCATGTCACGTCTCACACTATTTATAACATTGAGTTTTATAAAGTCGACTAGAGGATGCTTTCACTTATACTAATGTTAATTTTTCTTCGGTTATAAACTTTTTGTAAAGTATTATTTCAATATATACATGTATTCAGTTTTATATACTCCATAGGTATTTGATCATATATGATCACTTCAATACGATCATACAATTAGTATTCAAGATTGCAAGAAGGCTTCCTCTCACTTCCTGATTCGGTTAATGAAAGAGCTATACGCATAGTTGCTGTTTTATTATTATAAACATTTAATTTATATAATGCATGCATACGTGATATCCTAGTTCGTACATCCCCCCCTTGAAAAGTTCGATAGAAGCATGCTTAATTGTCTATGGACATCTTATCTACTACACTTCTACCCTCCTAAAAGTGATATAATATAAATATAAACTTGAAACAATCAAAATTTATATAATAGATCAAGAGGTGAGTTATTTTAGAAACTAGTTTTTTGCTACAAACTGAGGACAAATCTCCACCATTCATATAGTTTGATTTAATGGTGGGGATTAACCTAAGATTTAATATGACAACCTAAGTCCATGTTTTTTTTTTCCTTGTCTTTTTGTCTTTCTTATTTATTCATTTTTTTTCCTTTTTGTCTTTTTTTCTTTAATTCAAGTTTTTTTTTTTTTTATTTCACTGTTTTTTTTTTTTTTTTTTTTTTTTTTTTTTTTTTTTTTTTTTTTTTTTTTTTTTTTTTTTTTTTTTTTTTTTTTTTTTTTTTTTTTTTTTTTTTTTTTTTTTTTTTTTTTTTTTTTTTTTTTTTTTTTTTCTTTTTCTTCTCTTTTTTTTTTTTTTTTTTTTTTTTTTTTTTTTTTTTTTTTTTTTTTTTTTTTTTTTTTTTTTTTTTTTTTTTTTTTTTTTTTTTTTTTTTTTTTTTTTTTTTTTTTTTTTTTTTCGTTTTTTTTTTTTTTTTTCTTTTTTTTTTTTTTTTTTTTTTTTGTTTTTTTTTTTTTTT
>LBNU01026728.1:1489-17804 GCA_014162995.1 Artemisia annua | reverse complement strand
GTCAAGCGATTCGTATGGGATAACATCGTATGTCGCTTTAGATTACCTGGTGAAATCATATCAGATAACGGAAAACAATTCCGTGACAATCCGTTCAAAGATTGGTGCGAGCAGCTGAACATCAAGCAACACTTCGCGTCAGTAACTCACCCACAAACAAATGGTCTGGTTGAACGCGCGAATAGAAGCCTGGGCGAAGGAATCAAAGCGCGTCTGGACAGACACAAAGGAAGATGGGTAGAAGAACTGTCACATGTTCTCTGGGCGCACCGAACTACTATCAAGGTTAGCAACGGAGACACTCCCTTCTCTTTGGTCTATGGAACAGAAGCTGTCATACCAGCTGAAATTGGAATACCAACTATCCGTACTGCGGAAGTTAATTCTACTACCAATGATGATGAGCGGCGTATACACTTAGATCTATTGGAAGAGCGACGTGAACGTGCAGAAATACGCGAAGAAAAAGCCAAGTCAAGAATGAAAGGGTACTACGATGCCAAAGTACACAGCACTTCATTCAGACCAGGTGACTTCGTATACCGCGAAAATGACTCAAGCCGCGCAAAAGACACTAGAAAGCTAGGTCCAAAGTGGGAAGGACCTTACGAGGTCATTGAAGCACTTGGAAAGGGAGCGTACAAGCTACGCGATAAAGATGGACAAGAGCTACAACGAACGTGGAACGTTCGCAACCTTAAGCGATGCTATCTTTAGAATAGGCTACGGCTCAGCATGGACACTCAAGCACTTTAGAAAGTCCCCCAATAAAGATCCATGTAACTTTATTTTTTGAGTCTTATCTAGATAAGTATTTTCTTTTACAAACTTGCAAGTATTAATAAAACATTCGCGGTTTCTAGCTAACTCCGCGACAAAAATTTCTTTACATTGTTATTTAAATACTGTTTATATTTCAATGTGTTGGTCACGTTACCTTTAGCCTACGTGGCGTGCATGCACTAATTAATACCCACGTTGGTAAAAAGGATGAGTTAACCTACTAAACAACTCGTTGAGTAAGAGGGTTGCAAACCCATCAACTTTGGATTACGAATCCTTTTTAAACACCTTGCGCTCAAGACGTTCGCGCAAGTTCCTTGCGCAATCCCACGATGGATGCACCATAGGGCACACTGTGCGCGTTTAACAACTTGGGAAATCAAGACTCTTGATTCTTTAAAATAAAATACGACAAGTAGACTTACAAAAATTCATAGATGACTATGATTTCTTTCTTCTTTAACTAAGTTAGTAGATTCCATACACGACTATGGTCAATACTTAAGGAAATTCATACATACATTTGACTTTTCTTAAATACACTTAGACACTCAAAGATCTCTTCACACAAGGATACATGAGTTATACGCGAACTACGAGTCAAAAACATAAGTACTCGGAAAGTATAAATACGCTAAGTACAAAAAGAACTTCATATATAAAGAGCAAGTTCATAGAAAAATTGGTTCAAAACAAAGAACTAAGTACAAAATGGCAATATGCTAGATGTACGCCTCAGCTGGCTGGAGCCCCCACTCAAAGCCTCTTCCTTTGCATCCTGGAGTCGCTGCAACAACTCTGCATCATCAAGGGAAACGGTGGCCACGGTGACAGGTACACCGTCGGTCCTAGGCAGATGCGCAGCGCCTATGCCGCACAGAATGGCCTTCCTTTTCACGCCTTTTTTCCTTGCGACCCTGGATACATGAGCATTTAGAGACTTTTGCAAAGAAATCTCCTTCTCAAGACGGAAGGGATTCAAGATATCACGAGGCTGAGCAACGATTGGTACCTTCAGTTTCGCCACGTCAGGCTTCAAGTAGAAGTCCAACTGCTTATCTGCGCCATCCTGCAAATGCCTTGGAAGCGTGAGCCCCGCCATAATCACATTGATGGGCTCATCCTGATCACGCTCCAGACGCGCGATGTGTGGAAGCTCAAGCTTCTTTAACTCTTCCATAGCAGCGAAGAGCTCAGCAGGGGCATCCACCTTGTACTCCGGGACCTCGGCAAGCGGCACAGTCAATAACTTAGCCTCAGCAAGATTACTTGCGGCCAAGGTCTTGCCGTGCGCAATAGCGCGGTCCACCACCTTCCCGAATGCCGTGGTGACCTCTGGATGCTCCAGCGTACACATGGCAGCCAGTCGCAGCCCATGGCTGATCAACCACCTACAAAATAACACAAGTGTTAGTAGGATACAAAGTATAAATATATACAAGTTATAAAGGAAAGTAGAAGAAACATTTACCTGCGCTCAGCCACAGACTGAACCATATGCGGGTATAGCTCCTCATCATACTCGATGCTGAGCTTGCGAAGCTTCTCTTCCTGCATCTTCAGCGCAAGCTCCACCCGACTACGGAACTCCTCAATGTTGGCAAAGTGCTTGCTTCTATTCTGTTGCAAGTACTTCAGCGCCCACAAAGAGTTAACCCTCTGATGGTCTGCAGCAGCACGCTCCTGCTCCAACTCAGCCATCACGGCCAACTTCCCCTCCGCCAGCCTTTGCGCAGATGCCTCTGCGCGCTCCAGTTTAGCCTTGGAGCTCAGCTGCTCAGCTTTAGAGCTTGCTAATTCAGCCTGCACAGTTGCCAACTGCGCCTTCAGGCTGGTAACCTCCTCTTCAAACTGGGAGGAGCGGCCACTTTCAACAGAGTAGCTCGCCCTGGCTTGCGCCACCAATTCGGATTGGCGCGCAGTGATGGAGGCCAGCTCCTCCATCACAGAGTCAAATGACCTTGACTCCTCCCCAATATCCCTCGGTGAGTGCGCCTCATCCAGAAAAGGGCTCACCTTGGGTGACGCACTTCCATCTCGTGCGCCAGTGTCCTCCACATGTTGTTCACTGTACACAACATCAGGAACAAGTGTTAGCATACGAACACAATTCAACATACACAAAATGCTAAGTGATTGCTAACAAGTACTTACGTGTGGGGAGGAGATGAGGGCACGTCCTTCTCAATCTCAGTCATGGACGCATCTCCCCCAGACTTCTCAGCATCCTCACTACGGACAAGAAGAAACAGAGTTAGAACAAACTATATCTTAGCGAAAGTTTATAACAAATAAACAAGTTACTTACCCCATCTCCAACTCAGCAAAAGATGGACCCTCCTCAGCCCCAGACCGCGCCTTCTTGGATGACCCCTCGCCATCACCACTAGACGCCCTCTTGCGCCTCAACTGGAGACCCTCCTCCATTTCTTCATCAGACTCTCCCAAGTCGACGTACGCTATGTTCACAGAATTGGGAGGAGGCTGCGCAACATCGGGTCCCTGCTGCGCAGGAGGAGCCACCTCCTGTAATGGCGCGACTACCGCCGCAGCAGGGGAGCCCTCAGGCTCCGGAACAATCAGGTCCACGACGCGCCCCGCCGTCGCCTGCAAAATGGGCGTCTCACCCTCTCTCAGGGGACGCACTCCAATGGTCACCGATTTGGGCATCTCCAAATTCACGACGCCAAACAGATCCATCTCTGCGCAAAAAACAATAGAAAGGAAAAAATGTTACATAAAGTATGGAAAAAGAAGAAGGCTTACACTACTAGCGACAGAAAGAAGGAAGGATGAGCACCCACCCGTTCCATCCACATCCACAAATGTGGGAACCTCCGTCGCAGGCTCGAAGTAGTTGCGACTGATGCCCATATGCACCAGGAACTCTTCCGGATACGGTCTGATGTGGAGGCGGTTAGCATTAATAACAGCCGCATGGTCTGGGTCGTACCACGTGTCAAGGGGGCGCTCATCCTTCGGCAACGAAAGGCGGGTGTGGAATGGGAAATCAGATGGAAAGACGGCGGCGTCAATCCAAAAGAATTTCTCTCTCCAGTCCCTAAGTTTATCTACCTTCTTCACATAGCACTGCAGCTCACCTATGCGCTTAGAGAAGGTAACCCACCCATTTAACCACGACGCGCGATAGAACGCGCGAAATAAGTGGAGGGTGGGGGGAATCGCTAATAAGCGACAGTTCACCTCAAAATTGGAAATCTTCCCAGCGCCTATACAGTGCAACTGGGAGATATGGAGCTCGTAGTAGTTGAGTATCTGACTCAAGAGCACGGTTATGGGTACGCGCTGGTTCGCCCACTCGAAGAAGCGCGTATATACCCCTACCTTCCCTTCGGGGAAGTCCGCAATGGTGTCGTTAGGACCTGGCACCTCTGGGTGCAGATCCAAAGGAATAAAATAATCCGAGGTGAACTGCGTCAGTTCATCCTCGGTTATGTCGGCGGTGCAATCACTCAGTTGAAGAACCATGTTCGTGTTTAAGAAAGGGCGCACGCGCTAATTACCTAGCGTATAAAAGTAGGGTTGCAAAGGAGGCTTAGAAGCTTTGAAAATAGAGATAAAACACTTTTACTGTGATAATCACAGTAAAAGTGGAGAGGGGGTTATATAGTTTTCTCACCCACCATAGATAACTGACACATGGATCCCACTAACTCGAATCGTGTGGCTGGGGGTTGTAACAGTACAGGACACGTGGATAGCCTCTCCACTTCCCGAGGTACTCGAATTGCACTTTTTTGGACTAGCTGCATTACACGCGTATTTTGGCGGTTTAACTTCGAATTCTTCCCGCGCACGCGTTGGGAATAATTTTGACACGGTTTAAGTCTAGCATCCGCAGGTTTTACCCTGCGCCCACTAGACTGGGGGGACATGATGACGTATAGTCTCCACTCGGGTCACGTACCCGATTAGTAAACAATACTAACACTTAAGCCCACCACGAGCTGGCCGCTATAACAATAACTGGACTACCAGTTAGAGGTTTTGGGCCCACAAGGCCCAAGCCCAAAGTTATTAATGGATTAGATACGGGATATCTCCTAAATAAAGGAGATATACACCAAATATCCGATATCGGCCAACAGGCCGAAGAGTGAGGAGCACGAAACCTTATCGGTTACGTGTATATAAATAGGGCATCATAGCTCTCGTCTAAGGTACGATTTACAAACCCTAAACTCTTCACAAACCCTAAATTCGATTACTTACTCTCACGCCGGAGGATAATTGGGGGAGACAATCCCTCGATAAACCTAACGGTGTTTGTTGCATTCATAGTGCGCAGGTCCCCAAGCATTATCATCTAATTGATATGAGAACAGGAACCCAAACAAGGAACGCCCAACTTTTGTATCAACAGTGATGATAGCGAATTTCACAATCATAGTCACTAAGTAGCTCCAACCAACGGCGTTGTCTCATGTTCAATTCCTTTTGGTCTAAAATATGTTGAAGACTTTTGTGGTCAGTGAACATGGTACATATAGTGCCATATAAGTAGTGTCTCCACAACTTAAGAGCAAACACTACTGCTCCTAGTTCTAAGTCGTAAGTGGTGTAGTTTTCCTCATGTTTCTTCAATTGTCGTGAGGCATAGGCTATCACTTTGCTTCTTTGCATCAAGACTGCTCTTAATCCGTGATACGAAGCGTCACAATACACTATGAAGTCTTCACTTCCTTCAGGTAGTGCTAATATCGGTGCTTCACAAAGCTTTCGTTTTAGTAGTTGGAAGGCTAATTCTTCCTTCTCTCCCCAGATATATTTCTCGTTTTTCTGGGTTAACTTCGTTAAAGGTTTTGAAATCTTGGAAAACCTTCAATGAACCGTCGGTAGTAACCCGAAAGATCTAAAATTGGCGTATCTCCGTGGGATTTGTAGGAGATGCCCAACCTTTAACGGCCTATATCTTTGCAGGGTCTACATGAATACCTTTACCATTGATGACGTGTCCTAGAAATTGTATGGTGCGAATCCAAAAGTCGCATTTCGAGAACTTAGCGTACTATTCTTCTTTCTTGAGTAGTTCTAGGATAATCTTCAAGTTTTCGGCATGTTCTTCCTCGCTACGTGAGTAGATCAGAATGTCGTCGATGAACACTATTACAAACTTATCTAAGTATGGCTTACATACTCGGTTCATTAAGTCCATGAAAACTGCAGGTGCGTTTGTCAGACCAAATGACATCACTTGAAATTCGTAATGTCCATAGCGTGTTCTGAATGCAGTTTTGGGAATATCCTCTTCCCGAACTCTTAGTTGATTATATCCCGACCTTAAATCAATTTTCGAGTACACACTCGATCCTTGTAATTGATCAAATAGGTCGTCGATTCTGGTAAGGGGTACCGATTCTTTACCGTAAGTTTGTTCAACTCTCGGTAATCGATGCACATTCGAAAGGATCCATCCTTCTTCTTAACGAATAATACCGGGGCTCCCCATGGTGATGAGCTTAGTCGAATAAAACCTTTATCGGACAACTCTTTCAATTGCTCCGATAGTTCGTTCATTTCAGATGGTGCTAACCTATAAGGTACTCTAGCCACTGGTGCTGCTCCAGGCACTAGTTCAATCTGAAATTCTACTTGACGGGTTTGTGGAAAACCGGGCAATTCTTCAGGAAATACTTCCGGAAAATCCTTAACAATAGGAACATTTTCAAGTTGTTTTTCTGTCGACTTTTCTTCCGTTACATGAATCATGAACACTTGGCATCCTTTATTCAAGTGTTTTACTACTCTAGCGTATGAAATGGTCCCATAGCGAGTTTTACCTTTTTCCCCATGGACAATGAGAGTTTCATCCTCGAGTGGGATGTGAACAGCTTTTTCGTCACAGTGAATTCTAGCACGATGTTTGGATAACCAATCCATGCCGATAATGGCATCAAAACTTCCAAGTTCTACAGGAATTAGATCGATAGGAAAAGGTGTTTCTAATAGAGTCAGGGTACAATCTTTTATAACGGTGTTGGTGCCGATTAGATTCCCATTAGCCATTTCGATTTCGTAAGTGGTGTCTAGGTTAGAGGGAGTAATATCAAGTAAAGGTGCAAAAGTATTTGACACAAAACTTTTATCTGCGCCCGAATCAAACAAATGCTCTAGCATTATGATGATTTAGTAAGAACGTACCGGTGACAACGTCAGGTGCATTGTTGTCTCCGAGTACATACGCGCTAGCTCAAGCACTGTTTTGTCTGTTTCCTTTCGGGCAGTTGCTTCTAATGTGTCCTATCTCTCCACATCCATAGCAAGTAGGAGTCACAAGCAGTAAGTTGCTTCCCGTAGCAGGGATTCTACAGTTCTCTGCCACATGACCAACTTTTTGACATTTGTGGCACTTGATGGTGCAAGTACCATCGTGGTCAAGCTTGCATCGGTTACATTGCGGTTTGGAACCGTTGTAACCCTTGCTTTCTGTAGCAGCAAATGCCTTGTTGTTTTCTTGCCTTCGGTGAGTGTTGCGTTCTTTGTGGTACTAGTTGTTGTTGCGATTGTTGTTGTTGTGGTTGTTGTTGCTGCGGTGGTTGTTGCTGTTGCCTTGATAATTGTTGCTGGTGTGATGGGTGGTTCTTTTGTCGTCCTGCTTCCTCTTGAGCTCATTGCACTTCACTTCCCGATCCAATAGCTTCTGAGCTAGTTCTATAGCGGCTTCCAAGGATGCAGAGTTGGATGAAGTAACATTTCCTTTTATACTCTTGGGAAGTCCTTCGATATACTTTTCCAGAGTCTTTTCAAGGTCCGGTACCATGGATGGGCATAGTACCTTGAGTTCTTGGAACCTTCGGTTGTAGGTCCTTAGGTCAACTCCCTATACTACTAACTCGTGGAATTCATCTTCCAGCTTCCTTAACTCTGAACGAGGACAGTATTTTCTTAATATCTTGGCTTTAAATTCAGCCCAAGAGAGCTGATATGCTACTGTTGTTCCTAAAGTCTGCACAGTAGCATTCCACCAAGACAGGGCATCTTGCATTAGAGTTCCTGTTGCAAAGGTAACCTTATCGTTCTCAATGCAGCCACTTCTTTGGAACACAGTTTCACTTCGCTCAAACCAGTGAGCTAGCTCAGTTACTCCTTCTGTTCCCTTGAAGTATGTCGGTTGACATGCCATGAAGTCCTTGTAGGTACATCAGCGTGCTGCAGGTGCTGCTTGCACGCCGGCGCCTCTATTGCGGGCTTGTGCTGCGGCTTGTTCAGCTAGAACCGCATTGACACCATTTGTGATAGCTTGTTGGATTGCTTCAGGTGTCTTTGTTGCTGCAACTGCAGGTGTAGGTGTGCAGTTGCGGTTGCTCTCCTTGGTCGGGCCATGCTTCTATTAACAACGAAGAAAGCATATATTTAGAAATTTCTAAGGACCAAGTTAGCGTACTTCGAGAAACAAGAATAGATTATAGTTATAATAGCAATTCATGTTTTACTAGGCAGTATATATAACGCATGTAAGGATATGATCAAACATGGAATTCATAAATCATTGTCATTTGCAATACATCACTTATTAATGCTTGTATGACTTGTTTCACAGAACATTAAATACAAGCTTCTTTACTAATGTGATGTTGGATATGCTAGTTTTGACAAGTCTCCTGATCTATGGCTTTCCTTGTGCATCATCCATACGGCGTTGGAGCTCTTGGATCATGGTAGACATGTTCTCAATGGTTTGATCCCTAGCTGCTTCTCTTGCTTGGGATTCCTGGATGGCACGTCTGAGAGCTATGTTCTGGGCGCTGATCCTGTCAAGTTCACGATCCATGGATGCCATTATCGTGTCCAAACTGTTCGATTGCAGTTTCCGTTGCTAGTTGACCGATTACCAGTCTGTCAACCTCACTTGCCAGAATTTCCACATGCTCATTTGGGAAGTTATTAATTATAGTGGCAATGGCATCAAGCCTATCCTCATGTCGGACAAGCCTAGCTGCCAACAATGGAACGGTGTGATGGACGGGCTCTCCAGTAACTGGGATAATTCGGGATGCAGCATGGTAAGAACTTTCCCCAAGTTCTCTAGTAGTCGGGGCACCCTCTTGCGATCGCCAGTAGTGCATGATTGGTAACAAGAAAGACCATTTACGAGCGTCCACTCACTTACGGTTCCTTCGGTTTCTACCTGTTTCATTTCGGGTACAAGGAGCTGATACTGATGGACGTATATGATAGGTCCTTCGGGGGGATGGCATAGGAGCACTATGAGACATTTTTGGTAGAGATGCTGGTTGTGGATCGGTGGATGTCAGAGGTACTGTGGTGGTCTGCTGGTAGAAGATAGCAGGTAGCACAGCTGGTGGTGGAGTACTTAGTTTTTCCTGAACAGTACCCTTCAGGGTTTCCTTTCCTTCGGAACCTTGAGAAGCCTTTCTAGCAGAGGCTGGTTCATAAGGCTGATGTTGCCTAATTTGCCTATTTCTGCGAATAGGACCAGGTGCTGTTGGAGGAGAAGCCTCCGAGTCAGATGATAAGTCAATTGGGTTAGGGTTGGAAGTCATGGTACTGTAATAATCCCGATTAGTAAATACAAGTCATTAGCATAATCATAAACATGATAACATTACAAGAAGTCATATGAAAAGTAACATCTCTACCAGATGTTTGGAAACGCGTAGGCACGGAGGGCATAAGGTGATATTTTGTAAGGATGGTCCGTTTAAAAAGCATAGTTATAGTCCAGTGTTCAAAACATCTGGTTCTCTATAACCGTGGCTCTGAATACCAATCTGTAACAACCCCAAAAGTTGTCAATAACAGCGGAAGACAATATAATGACAACGGAAGACTTTCGGGGTATTACTTCAAGGATCTTTGTCACAATCATAGAAAACGACACAAAGTGACTTATTAAAGTTTAGTTTTATTCAAAATGCCGAATATTCATGACATCAAGATGTTTCATAATTTAACAACAAGTTTATTTGAAATGTATTAAAACATTTATTTAAGTCCGTGCCGGTTTACATGCCCACTCCGTGCCTTCATGGTCCTTCTTGCTTAATTCCTGAGAAAAACATGCTAAAAGTCAACAAAAGTTGAGTGATATTCATAGGTTTAAATTTAACAGTTGAACACAAGATAAAGTCATTTATTGCAAATCACATGAAATCAAACAAGTTGAAAATCATACTTCCATATCCATATTCATCATTCATTATCATTATTGTCTTAAGCTCATGACACACAACGATTAACAACCAATCATATAAAATAATATGACGCAAAATAATAGGCCTCCAAGATAGGTATTTGCCAATAACCTATGTCATCAAATAAAGTGCGTTTGGTGGTTTTCTCCAACAACCAAACGGGGATTGTTAGCCCCAAATAGATCTATCCACAGTTATTTACGTTCACCCTACAAGTGATTAAGGCTCATGATCGAGGGACTTTTGGCACTAGGTACTTAAGCAATAAGAATGGCCAGCCGGTATAACAATACCAAAATAAAAGACTTGTGTACGGTTTTTAAGCATGTATCTCCCCACAAAAGAGTATAAAAGTGGGCTATGAACTCACCTTAGTAGTACAGTAGATGTAGTAGTATCGTAAACTCAACGATGCTAGGCAACAGCTTCACACACAACCTAAAAGATATGGCAAGTTTTAGTTGATAGTCTAAGTCCGGTTTTATTGCGAATATTAGTCATTTAGTTACGAACAAAACTCGTGTTTGTTTAAATGCCTTAAGTTCAAAAACAAAGTTATATATACATATAACTTGTGAGTACAATGATCGATGATCGATGGAATTTATAGTCATAGCTTGATGACGATGAGTCACGATTGTAATTACAAAAGAAAACGGATGAACGTATCGTTATATTTCGTAAAAGTTAATTATAGAACGTGAATTATTTAACGTATATATATTAGTTAAATTTATAAAAGTTTTATATTAAATATGTGTATTTAAATATAAACATTAATATTATTTTTATAAAATAATATTTCAAAAAAATCCTTTAAGTTTCACCAAAGCTACAGTTTAAACCCTAATGACATAAACTTTACACCGTTAGTCCAAAGTTAAATATTTTTATATTTTAGGTCCAATATTATCCTTATTAGCATTTTATACCTCCAAGTTTTATTATTAACAATTTCTAACTCACAAAAATTGTTTTGACAGTTTCTACCATAAGTTTCCTTTACACTTTTAGTCCCTCGTTTATAAAGTTTTGCAAATTTAGTCCAAATTTTACCAAACTAAAAACTTAACATTTTAACTTTTTCAATAAGCTCAGAACACTCCAATTAACTTATTTCAACAGATTATTTTCTTAAAAACAACTTATTTCATTAACTAGGCCTTAACGAGCCAAAACTGAAGCCCATTAACGTTTTGAGATTCATTGGGCTTACGAGACATTTGGGCTTGGCTTTGGGTTCATTTTTATGTTACAAAAATGATAGAGTAGAGCTTATAGGACCAGCTTATCGAATAAGCTTAAAATAAGCTTAACGGGCTAAATAAAGTCCATGTTAACTTACTATGTTTTATAGAAAAACAGTTTTGGTCGATTCAAAATGAGTCGAGCAAACGGCTTGAACAAGTTTATAAGGTCGAATAAATTATGTTCCCTAGTTGTTTACCAAGTGGTCAATGAGGTCGTGTCATAAAAAGTATAGGTCGTGTTTCGAAATAAATATTTACGAGGCTAAACCAAACGTTCAAAATCATTTCTGAAAATAGTTTAAGACTTAGAAAATTTCTAAATGTTTTCATTTATACGAATTGGTCAATGTGACATATAAACGTGTCATTTTCTATACATAGACATTAATATTAGGATCTAATCTTTGTACATCTTATCTAACAACATGACAAAGATTATATATGTCGAATAAAAAGTGTGTGTCGCGTTTTTAGGTTTCGAAATAAATGAGAAAGAAAAATGTACGAAATGAAAAATAATGAAAATGAAAAAGAGTTAAGGTTTCTCCATTTCTCACCTCACCTCTAGGGGTGCAGTATTTTGGTTTGTATGGATCGAATTGGTACAAAGGATGAATGTGGTACGATTCACGATTCAGCAAAGGTTCAAGACGAGCAAACTTGGTTCTCTTGGATCACCTCTACACCTTGTACGCCTAGCCAACTTCTTGTCCCAAATTCGACTTGTAATCTTCATGTATAATAATTATGGGGTACGTTTGTGATAGCGTAGGGATTGCTTACGCACCNGTCCACAGGACTGCTACCCACTTCCAGAAATAGACTGGAAAGTGGAATCGCTATGCGGTTACCCCTTCAAATGCTTCCTGGATGCATACAAAGGGTACCACCAGATTTAGATGGCAGAAGAAGACGAGGAAAAAACGGCTTTCCACACCAGCCAAGGCCAGTTTTCTTAAGTTTAACGTAGATGAAACATTCACCCAAATCACAATCACAACATACACATCACATGATAATCAATAGTTAGGTTTCATTAGATCTAAGCAAACACAAGATAATTTAGCCTAGCATGTTGAAGGAAAGAAAAGCACAAACATAAATCATACAACACATAGACATATTGTATGGATTGAATGAAGACCTATCTTAGATTAAACATGCAAGTTAGAGGGGTAAAAGTACCCTCTAAGGTCTGTGATACACGAGCTAGGGTTTAACCCTTAAGTTCTCCACCAAGTTCCTCTTCTTTTAACAATAAAATTCGTCCTATATATATAGAGAATACGGGCTGATGGCGTCAGCCCAAGGTGTGACGCCGTCACGCCGACGATTAGGGTTTTGTGATGGCCTTCTTGACGTCGTCACGCTGCCTTGTTCCAGATCTGACGGCCTTCCCTGACGCCGTCACCAAACTAGGCAAAAAACTCTCTGGCCCGTCATGAGTAACTTCCAATTTCTTCACTTCATTTGTTCCTGACGTCGTCACGTTGAAGCTTGTGACGCCGTCACCTTCTGTGCACTTTAGGGTCTTTTGAGATTTTGTTGTTTTCCGCACTTTTTCACTCTGAAAACGCCCGAAAATGCTTCTTTTGTGATTTTCTCCTCAAAAGTACCTAAAATGAGAAAAGAAACGACTTTGGGTGAAATCCGATCAAATAATATACGAATTAGGACTCAAACTGACCCCTAAAAACGTAACATTTTTCGTCTCATCAGTTTGTTTGTGTGTGTTCAACTGAGCATGCATGGGAGGTTTTATAGTGAGTTTTGGAGAGTGAGGATAAGTACAAAAGGTCACAGGAGTTTTGTGTTGGCTCGTTTTCATAGTGTGGCACCACCAGTTTGTCCAATTGAATGAAAGCCACAAATAGAATGTGTAAGTAAGATCTCCTGTTCATTCCTGACGCTTTACTATGCACTTGTGTCAGGTTACAGGTCATTGGTGAGCTTGTGAGGTTGATAGTAACATTGTGACACGTTTTTATACTTTCGGCAAAAATGAGTTTGTAGGTTTACTTTGGTGTTTTCTAGGGTAGTAAATGAGTGAGGGAGGTCATGAGTTTTATCATTCTTGAATCCTTGCTAGGTGGTCTATCGAGTGGTGCAAAGATATAGCCATGTCGTGTGTCGAGTTTGTGAAATAATGAGGGTATTTGTGGGTGTCGCGACTGGGAAACAAAGGAAAAGAAAAGAAAAATAAAACTAAGGGTGCACTGGGCTTTAGAGCCTGGTGGGCTGCTTTGTGTAGTCTCGGCCCAAAAGAAGAAAGGAAAAGAAATAAGGGTCCGTTTGGCCTGCTGTGGGTTTTAGCGTGGCCCAATGGGTCACGGGGGCCCACATAGCAATTTTCGTGAGTCGGGTTACGGTCCTATAATATTAGTGAGCGATCTCCGGAATTTTCATAGGCTCGGGAAACATATAAATCGTATACGGTAATTAAACGAAACGTATATTATAAAATATAAACGTTTAAAAATATATTCGCGATACTTGATTATCATGGTTCGTGTGTACGCATCGTTCCTAGGCAAATGGTCAATCGCAATTATCGTAGTGTTTCTATATAACATGTCATATATAAAAAAAATTTGTCACCTGTAAAAATGGTATTTATTCACGTAATACTCATTATTTATTTTATTTATTTACTAATCGTATGGGAAAATTACGAGATGCTATAGACGCATCTTCTGGGTTTTAGTAGACTTTTGACATCTTGCTCATTTTGCTCAGTAATTAGTCTTAAATCTCCAAGTTTCACCTATTACCTGTTTTTACCTGAGAATCACTAAAGTAAACATTAAAGCACCGATTCTCATACATAATAAAGTAAAACAAGTTAATTAAATAGGATAAATGATTACAATAAAGTGTACTTATTTGAGTTCATCACCTGTTGCAGACATTAAAGCAATTAGGATTCTTATAGCCATAGCAGCGTACTATGACTATGAGATTTGGATAATGGATGTCAAGACTGCTTTCTTGAACGGTCACCTAAACGAAGACGTTTATATGGTGCAACCCGAGGGCTTCGTGAATCCTAAACATCCCAACAAAGTATGCAAACTTCAAAGGGCCATTTATGGCTTGAAGCAAGCATCTAGAAGTTGGAACAAAAGATTTGATGAGGAAATCAAAAAGATTGGTTTCACTCAAAATCTTGATGAGCCAAGTGCATATATGAAAACTAGTGGAAGTATGGTCGTGTTCCTAATCTTATATGTCGATGACATATTACTCATAGGAAACAATATTCCAATGCTATAAGATGTAAAATCCTAGCTTGGAAAAGATTTTGCTATGAAAGACTTAGGAGAAGCATCGTACATACTTGGAGTCAAGATCTACCGAGATAGATCAAAGTGGTTAATCGGCTTGTGTCAAAGTGCATACATTGACAAAATCCTGAAACGATTTAGGATGCAAGATTCCAAACGGGGAAGTCTTCCAATGCAACCAAGTACGGAATTGAGTAAGACTCAAGGACCCTCTACACCCGCCGAGGTGAAGAGGATGAAGGGAATCCCTTATGCTCCGACTGTGGGATCCATCATGTATCCGGTTAGGTGCACTAGACCTGATGTAGCATTCTCTCAGAACCTAACGAGTAGATTTCAACAGAATCCAGGAGAATGTCACTGGACTGCTGTTAAGAACATATTGAAGTATCTGCGAAATACTAAAGATATGTTTCTTGTTTATGGTGGTGATGTCAAACGTGAGCTTAGTGTTACTTGTTGCAAGCTGGGAGACAGATCATGATGTAATCAAATCCCAAACAGGATATCTTTTCGTCATGAATGGAGGTGCTGTTGACGGGAAGAGTGCCAAGCAAAGTACATTTCCGATGTCCTCTACTGAAGCTGAATATATAGCTTCTTCAGAAGCTGCAATGGAGGCAATTTGGATACGGAAATTCATTTCTGGGCTTGGCGTTGTCCCCAGCAATGAACGACGTATGGATATGTACTGTGATAATTTCGGTGCCATTATCATAGCCAATGAACCAGGTGTTCTTAAGGTGCCCAACACTTTCGTCGGAAAGTTCACTATATTCGAGAAGTTGTCGAAAGTGGTGATATTCATCTCCTCAAAGTTCACACAGATGACAACTTAGCATATCCTTTTTCAAAACCAATGTCTTGTACCAAACATGTGGAGCATGCTAGGAACATTGGGCTTCGACCTGCTACTAGTCTCATGTAAATCTGTTTTTTAGTATTTGAATAATTGGAATGTTGAAAAGTTTATATTTTTAATGAATTGATGTAATGGTTATAGTCTTTTTTATTTATATAAATTGTATTCCATATTTGCATGTTTAATCCATGAATGATTTGTTTATTTTAAAATTGTCCATTGTCAGTTGACGATACGGGAGTATCATCAAATTAAGGCAAATGTGAGCGTGTTGGTGATATTTATTTCGAATAAATATTAATTGAAGTTTCCACCAAACTCACATGTTGTTTATTGTGATGAACATTGGACTGACCCAAACAACGAGATTGCACTGCATGGATCGGCGTCAATAGTGAATCTCGCAAATGGTTATGTCTCTTATCCTTAGACTTGAGATGCAAGTAGGTCTTGCATGTGTGAAATTTCATTCCTTGATATGGTTAAACGCTGTCCTGAATAAGGTAGTTATAAAAACCATTTTCATGAGTGATCTGATGTAGCCTCTCGTAAATTTCCGTACGATTAGTAAATACATAAACTGGAAATAAAGGTATTTCGTTATTTAATATCCCCTTTTTACGAGTGACAAATTTTTTTTTATGCATGACGTATTATGTGAATCTCTATGACATTGTGAAATGATCATTTACCTAGGAACGATGCTTGCACACAAACCTAGATAGTCTAATTATCGCGAATATATTTTAAACGTTTATATTTATATAAATATACGTTTCGTTTAACTTCCGTGTAATATTTATATATTCCCGGAGCCTACGAAAATTCCCGAAGTTGGTCACTAATATTATTGGACCGTAACCCGACCCTTGAAACATGCTATGTGGGCCCCCGTGACCCATTGGGCTTTTAAACCCAATATATAAACCCAACGGACCCTTTGTTATTCTTTTCTTTTTT